>OZ020544.1:1430291-1620291 GCA_963971435.1 Lasius platythorax | reverse complement strand
GTTTAAGATTCAAACATACAATTTGAAAATAAATGATGAACATGGCGCATTTGATTCGGAATGTCCGACTTTCAAGAGGGCGATACAGGAGGAGAAGAAGAGAGCCGGCTGGGAGGATGCTAAATAGCAATTACAGAAGGAAACGGAACTAATACTATATACAAATGCGCAAAGTTTGATGGCGCATAAAGATGAGATACAGCATCAGATTATGAAGAAAATGAATCCTGCGTTTATAGCGTTATCAACGGCCAGAGTGATTGCTGAAATTGAAGACTGTGAAGTGAACGTACCGGGATATAGTATGATTAGATGTGATGCTGAAAATAGAAATACAGGAGGAGTTGTTTTATATGTAAGGGATGATATTAAATATAAAACAGTATTAGTAAAAAAGTTAGAATCGAATTGTTGGTGTGCTGCGATTGAAGTGAAAGATAATTTGTATAGAAGAGTAATAATGATAATACATCATTTACCGAGTGCATCGCACGGTGATTTCGTGAGATTTCTGGAGGATATAATAGAAGAGTTAATAATACGAGGAGAATGTATAGTAATAGGAGACTTTAATATAGATATTATGTTAGATTCGTTTTATACAAGGAAGTTGCAGACGACAATGTTAAGCTTAGGCATGAAACAATATGTAAATAAACCGCCGAGAATTACGAAAGATAGTAAGACAATCATAGATTTAATTTACGCTAATAATAATATAGAAGTGCAAGTAATTAATAGACCTAAAATAATAGACCATGCGTGGTTAAAAGTTAAACTTAATGCGAGTAAAATTGATAATAAATACAGAGAATTTAGTGCTAGAAATTTTAAAGGATTTAATGTAGATGAATTTATTAAATTAGTCGAAAATAATTTAGAAAATAGTCAAGATATGGATGTCAGTGTGAAAGCGAAGAAACTTGTTGATAATATAGTAGATGAATTGGACGCTACAGCGCCTAAGAAAAAATTTAGAATTCTAAAAATATGGGAAGGAAAAAAATGGTTTTTGGATGAAATAAGAGAAGCAGCGGCTAAAAGGGATGAGGCTTACAGTAAAGCGTTGTATGACGATATGGACGAAAATTGGTTAGTTTAAAATCGAAAGAAATGCAGTAATTAAACTAATAAGGACAAAAAAGAAAGAATATTATAAAAATATAATAGATCATAACAATGGCAATCCGACATCTATGTGGAAAATCCTGAAAAAAATAATAAGAGGCGAACCAACGGGTACAAAGGAAATAGAGAATATATATTTTGAAATATTAGATAATACTGAAGGGTGCAGTATAGCTGATAAATTTATATTATATACCGAGTATTGATAATATATAGTAAAATCTATAAATAGAGGTAACTTAGGAAGTCCAGGTAAAAGAATTATTTTTGTTATTAAAAGTGAAAGAATTATTGAAAATTTTGAGATTAGAATAGAGCATTTACAAAAAATTGTTATGGAACTACCAAAAAAAGAGAGGTACGGAAGAGGAAATAATTAGTAATATACTTAAACCAGTATTTTATGTAATAAAAGAGGAATTTGTTGATATAATAAATAACTCTTTGAGAGAAGGTTGCTTGTCAGAAGGTTGGAAAACGTCTACGGTAATACCGATTCCAAAAATAGAGAAAGCTACGAAAGTAAGTGAATTTAGGCCTATAAATATGTTGCCAATATTTGTGAAAGTATTAGAATTAGTAGTTAAAAAGCAAATTGAGACGTATTTTGAAGATAATTGTATCATAACAGAGCATCAGTCGGGTTTTAGAAAACAGTATTCGTGTGAAACAGCGATTCAAACAGTCATTGATGAATGGAAATTGATAGTGAAGCAAAAATGGTGGGGATAATTTTCATGGATCTCAAGCGAGCATATGAAACAATAGATAGGGAAAGATTGTTAGAGAAATTATATCAATACGGAATTAAAGGAACAGCTTTAGAATGGTTAAGATCATATTTATAGAATAGAACACAACAGGAACGATTTAACAATGAATGGTCTGCATTATTGATCACAAAATATGGAGTACCACACGGATCTGTATTAGGACCTTTGTTATTTATAATACACTTCGCAACAAAATTAGGGGATCACTTAAAATCAGTGTTGAAAAGGATCAAATTCAAACTCACGTATCTTTGCGAAAAATGGATAGAGCGATATTTAAAAAAGCATTTTAAAGCTTGAAACCCTAACTTTGCAGTGGTCTAACGGAGATTTCCATACAAACACTTTGCTACAAGTGACGCTACTTTAAAGCAAGCATTGAAAAATTGTAGAAGAAACTTTAACTTTGATGGCTTGCACGGGGAGAACAAAATTTTTTCTACCAACTTTATTAATTGTAATTTAAAATTAAACATTTCCTCTTTAAAATGCATTTTTAATCATTGCGCTACGATTTTCTTTCACTGAATTATGATGATTTGAAATAAATAGTGCATTTTCAGTGCTTTTTTCTGCAAAAAGTATTGGTCAACTTTTTGACCATTTTACTTTTCGACCGGAATTTCTTTTCTCCGTCGCACAAAACTTGTGTTCTATCACCACCAAGGCTTAATTCTGCGTGTTATGTTGACGAAGTTTTTCGTCTCCATGTATTGCCTTTGCGATACAATATGGGAGAAAACTTTTTAAGACGTGCGTAAACACGCACACGCACTCATGTACACACACACACACACACAAAGCAGAGAGGGTTTGGAGTCATTAAATACTGCGGAAGTGACGAACCGTGGGGTCCTAATCTCTGCTCACACACACGCACACACACGCACGCACGCATGTACACCCACACATGAGTTGTAAGTCCGACCGTGTAACTTCCTCATGGGTACACCTAGGGTAATGTTTATACCGGCGGCAGAATACAACTTTTTGCAGAAAAAAGCACTGAGATTGCACTATTCATTTCAAATCATCATAACTCAGTGAAAAAAATCGTAGCGCAATGATTAAAAATGCATTTTAAAGAGGAAATGTTTAATTTTAAAATACAATTAATAAAGTTGGTAGAAACAATTTTGTTCTCCCCGTGCAATCCATCAAAGTTGAAGTTTTTTCTACAATTTTTCAATGCTTGCTTTAATGAATGCAGGAGAAACGAAATATATAATAGTTAGAAGTATAAGAAAAGAACTGAGAGGTGACATTACATTGAAATGTTTGGATGGCACTGAAATAGAGCGTGTGGAAAGAATAAAATATCTAGGCATAATTATTGACGATAGACTAAGCTTTAAGGACCACTGTGATTATATGCTAAAGAAAATAGGGAAAAAAGTGAGTTTTTTTAAATAGAATATGTAATTACATATCGGCATATACTAGGTGTATTATATACACAATCATAGCGCCTCACTTTGAGTATTGTGCGACGCTGTTAATCTATTTATGTTAATTGATATGGGAGAAACACAGCTGAATGAATTGCAAAAAGCGTAAAATTGGACTATGAGGGTCATATTATAATGTGATAGGCATACCAAAGTGGAGCGTATGCTGCAAGCGCTGCAGTTTATGTCCATAAGACAGAGGCTATATTATAATGTGTGTGTGTATATTTATTTTTAAGATTTTAAAGAGTATGTTACCGGATCAATTAAGAAATAGATTAACAATAGTTGGAAATGAGAGTGAAAGACAGACACGACAAGCCGGGGATATTGTAATGCAATTTCGCAGAACTACGAGTACGCAGAAGAGTATGTTTTATGAAGGAGTAAAAATGAATAATACTTTACCAGCCGAAATGAGACGGAATGAAACACTTGAAGCGTTTAAGCGAGCGTTAAAGGAGTAATAATTCATGTTTAGATATAGGATGTAAATATAAAGGAATGTAAATAAAGGATGTAAAGGATGTAAATAAAGGATGTAATAATTCATGTTTAGATATTATATTACAAATAGCTGAGAAAGCTAATAAAAATCACTCAATCAATCTCTCCCGCTTTCTCTCTCTCTCTCTCCCGCTTTCTCTCTCTCTCTCTCCCGCTTTCTCTCTCCCTCTCTCCCTCTCTCTCTCTCTCTCCCTCTCTCCCTCTCTCTCCCTCTCACCCTCTCTCTCCCTCTCTCTCCCTCTCTCTCCCTCATACACGTACGTGTGCGTGCATGCGTATTTACGTTTGCGTACATGTGGGCGTGCGTTCGTATGAGTACGCGCGTAAATACGTGTGCATGCATGTTTGCGTGCGTATAGATGAAGAGACAAAATCGTGACAATGAAGACGAGTAACATCAGCTCGAGATGATCGTCTCATTGTCAACGAGGCAATACGAAATCCGTTAATGATTGCGCGACGAATTGCAAATAACGTTCTCCCGCACAGACGAATAAGCGATCAAACGATCAGAAATCGTTTGCACGAAAGGGAATTAAGTTCGCGGGTTCGTGTGCCAATGTTATATGTGGCTCATCGACGTGCTCGTTGGCAATATGCACGCACTCATCAAAACTGGACTGTGAGACAATGGAACAACGTATTGTTCACTGACGAGTCACGATTTTGTCTCTTCAGTTCTGACAGAAGGGTCCATGTTTGGCGTCGTCACGGACATCGTTTCGAACAGAATTGCGTCGAGCTTGTCCAAGCGTTTGGTGGTGGTTCCATTATGGTATGGGGTGAAATATCGACACATGGCCGTACAAATCTTACCTTACCACCTCCTGGAATGACAGCGGTACGCTATGTGGAGGAAATTTTGTCTTCACGTAATTCCAATGCATCGTCGAATGGGGCACAATTTTATCTTAATGTAGGACAATGCTCGCCCACACAATGCCAGGATTGCTCTTAATTTCCTTGAAGAAAATAACATCGAGATGCTACCACATCCACCGATGAGCCCGGATTTAAATCCCATCGAACATGTGTGGGATATAATGGGAAGAAGGCTGCGTGATTTTGAGAGACCGCCAACCAATCTTCAGCAATTGGAAGCAGCCCTACATCGAATATGGTTCGAAATTCCGCAGGCCACAATTAGAGCCTGCATTAATATGCGTGAGCGCCTGCAAGAGGTCATCCGAAAACGAGGTGGAAATACACAATTTTAAGTACGCTAACATACTTCTCTCCCCAACACACACACACACATACACACACACAGCAGAGAGGGTTTGGAGTCATTAAATACTGCGGAAGTGACGAACCGTGGGGTCCTTATCTCTACTGACACACACACACACACACACACACGATGGGCAAAATCCGACCAGCGACCTCCCCCTGGTGCCCATCGGGTAATACTAATGTTGGCGGTAATTGAATGCACAAAAATGCATATGTAACTTTGATACGCCGTAACTCCGCGAAAAAAAATTGTACGGTCTTCAATTTTGTTTTAATTTGCAAGGAAAAATCCATATTTTATAATAATTATGATAATATTTGCGAAAAAAATTTATTCCACCCCGTAGAGTTCGTAAAACTATGCAATTTTTCGGAGAGAAAACACGTCCTTACTTTTAAAGAGATGGAGGGAGGGGTGAAGATAAAATCAAAATCGAATGAAAGTTCCTTAAAGTAGAGACTTTACCCTTTAAAATGAAAAAAAAATTTTCAAATACAACAATTTTTCGCGGAGATATACTTATTTGAATTTATGCAAAATTTTGATATTAATTGAGTGTTGCGATAATCTTTTTGACCAGTATAATTAAACACAAAGATAATTATTGAACCATTTCTTTTGTTATTTTATATATAATAATATATATTAAAGTATAGTGTTGAGTCATGAAAGAAATGCATTATATGAAAAATTTTACATTTTACAAAAAAAAATATATGTATATAAAAATAAAATGCGAAATGTTTTGTAAAATATTCAAAACTATAAAAGAAATTTTTATCTAATATAAATTACGTTTTTATTTTTCATTTAGAAAGGAGGCAGATTGGTAGCATGCAGTTAATAAAGCAGAGATTAAATTAAGTAAGTTTATTAAGTATCATTATTATTTAGTTGAATAAATTAATTTTATAAATTAAATTAAATTGAAAAGTATCACAAAATAACAAAAGCAAGAATGGCAATAAAAAATATAATAAAATTATCAAATTACGACATAAATATTATAAAATGATAGTATTTGATACACCCTTGCATTTGATAATATTAGATACACCCTTGCAATGTTATCGATTGTATTGTCTCGTTAGAAACAAGATTCGTTTATGTTCTGAGTTCTTTTATAACACAAAACCATGAATAATATTTGGTCATATTAAGTCACAAGACGTGTTTAATATTCACTTTTCCTTTGAGATTGATATATATAAATATAATAGATTGAAAGGTGAGCTCTGCTAACAAGGTTATGGGCCCAGATCGGGTAAATAAAAAATAGCTAAATTGATCGAGAAAAGGGGAACGCATAACCTAACAACTCGTGGAAGATTCTCGAAGCATCAATCAATTTTGGTCTGAGGCAGGAAAGTACACATATATAGATGCAGAATGGCCTCGTCATCCCTACAAATTGTCGATCGCATTGACAAATTAAATATTGCGAATTATCGATCATGGAAATTTAACATGAAAATGACATTAGTACAAAAAGAGTTGTGGCAGCATGTAACCGGTGAAGCTATTTTGCCGGATAATCATACACCAGAAGAAGAAGAGCGTTTTAAGATTAAGGAAAATAAAGCTCTGGCGACAATTGCTCTCGGCGTCGATCCTGAACACCAAATACATATCCTGGATTGCGACAAGGCGTCTGATGCATGGGAGGCATTACAGAGGATCTTTGAACCAAAATGGCGAGCAAGAATTTTACAATTAAAGAAGCAGATGTTGTCCATAAAATTAGAACCTAACGAAACGATGAATTCATATTTGTCAAGGCTGAAGACATGCAGCGACCGTCTAAAGGAGGTAGGATATGAATTTAAAGATGATTATTTAGCGTACGCTATGTTAGCAGGTCTTCCGGATGGATACGATGGAATAGTAATGACACTTGCAAATCTGGATGATGAAAAATTCAAATCAACCGAAATCAAAGAGATACTGATGAACGAGTATGAACGTCGAACTTTGAAGGAAGGAGGACAGACTGTAGAGCAACCAAAGGAGGCATACCATCAAATAAGCAGTAAGGAACACAGTAAGGAAGAAAAAAGAAAATGCTTTAGATGTAACAAGATAGGGCATTTAGCGAACAGTTGCAATTTAAAATCGTTCAATGCGAAAGGAAATAAAAAGCGTTGGTCCAATACACATAAAAATAATAGTGTACTATTATTGGAAATAAATAATACTCAGTTAGATGATTCGTGGTTGATAGATAGCGGAGCGACTCATCACGTATGTAAACATAGGGAATGGTTCGAAAAATATAAAACAATAGCTAATGAAATAATTTATTCAGCAGATAGTAAATCAAGCGATACTTTAAAGGCTGTAGGTGTAAGTAATATAAGAATACAAACTTTTGTCGGTAATAAAAGATTCAACTTGACGTTACTTAATGTATATCACGTTCCCAATATAAGACGTAATTTATTGTCAGTTTCGCAAATAGAAAAGAAACGTAAAAGACTCTTGATAGATAACGGAAAACTTAAGATTCAAGATAAAGAAAATAAGATGATAGTGGGGAAAGCTCTATGCAGAAATGATCTTTATATTGTTAAAGCAAAAATCGTAAAGAATATAAATAGCGTAAATCAAAGCAAGACTGTAAATCAAAGCGAGACGCATTTCACGTATACTAATAAGTTAACAGATAGTGAAAAATGGCATCAAAGATTCTGTCACGTAAACATAAAGATTATTCAAGAATTGTCAAAAAGGAATTTTGTCAGAAGCTTAGATAATATAAACATAAATGACATGCATTGTAATAGTTGTAGCACCAGTAAATCAACGAAAGCGCCTTGTAAAGAATTAGGTTGTAGACAAACGAAGAATGTATTACAGTTAATTCATTTAGATTTATGTGGCCCTATGCCGATAAAATCAATTGGTGGCGCAAAGTATTTCTTAACATTTACCGATGATTATTCCAGAAAAGTGACAGTATATTGTTTACGGAGTAAAGATGAAGTAGTAGAATATGTCCGCAAATATATAGCTAGGGTAGAAAGAGAGACAGATAGAAAGATAAAAAGATTTAGAAGTGATAATGGATTAGAATATTATAATAAAACTCTTAAACGGATATTTGATGAAATGGGAATAAAACATGAACGAACAAACGTAGATACACCACAAATGAATGGAATTGCAGAACGAATAAATAGGACATTATTAGATCTAGTACGAGCAATGCTTAAAAATGCTGAGTTACCCGAAAGATTTTGGGCTGAAGCAATTGTAACTGCGTGTTATATTAAAAATAGAGTCATACATTCGTTCGTTAGTGATGTTCCAGAAAGGATTTAAACGGGAAATGAACCGAGTGTAAAACATTTAAAAGTTTATGGTTGTTTAGCTTATGCACATATTACTAAACAAGGTAGGCACAAGCTTAATTCTAGAGGGAGAGAATGTATACTAGTTGGATATTCCAATCAAACGAAAGGGTATAGATTGTGGGATCCGATTAAATGCGATATAATACAAACAAAACATGTAGAATTCGTTGAAGATGTTAGTGGATATGAGTATATTTATAGTAAAAAGATACTTAAAACTCCCTTTACTAATACTGATAATATAGATAAAGTAGATGATGTAGATACCATAGATGAAGATTATGAATCAGCAACTAGTGAGACACATGAAGAACACGCGGATGATAATGCAGGATCTAGCAATTCACATAAAACTATATCAGAAGGAAAACGTAACGTAGGCAGACCGAAGAAAGTAGTTAGAAATCCGTGGGGTTGTGTAGGAAAACCTAAAAACATAGAATTAAATTTAGCATGAATAGTTGAGCCAACAACATATGATGAAGCGGTAACATCACCACAATCGGAAGAATGGAAAATAGCAATGAATGAGGAGTTAACAAGTTTAAATAATAGAAATACGTGGGAAATATTAAGCAAACCAAAAAATGTTAATTGTATTGGAAGTAAATGGGTGTACAAAGTTAAAACAGATTCGACAGGGAAAATAGCAAGATATAAAGCTAGAGTAGTTGCACAAGGTTTTTCTCAAAAGAAAGATATAGATTATTCGGAATCATATGCACCCGTTGGAAATATTTCGTTAATTAGATTGTTGATAGCTATGTCAATGTCGCATGATTGGAAAATACATCATTTAGATGTGAAATGTGCATATCTCTATGGAAATCTTAAGGAAGAAATTTACATGAGATTGCCGCCAGGACATAAAGACTATAATATAAAAGTAGCGAAACTTTTAAGACCAATATATGGTTTAAAACAGTCGGGGCGTAACTGGAATAATACAATTGACAAATATTTAATAAAACATGGATTTAGAAGATTGCAAGCAAGCAATTGTGTTTGCATTTACGGTAATAATCTTATTCTTACATTATATGTAGATGATATTATATTGTTTGCTCCATTAATTGATAAAATAAACAAAGTTAAGTCATTAATTGCGTCAGAATACGAAATAAGAGATTTAGGTAGAGTGTCGTACTTATTAGGTATAATTATTGAATATGGAGAAAGTAAAATAAGATTATCGCAAGCGTTATATTTAAGTAAATTGCTAAGCGAATATGGAATGGATGATTGTAAAACATGTAAAACACCGATCGAACAAGGGATAAAGTTATCGAAATGTGACGGTCCACAGAGCGATGTTGAAAAGGACGAAATGAATAGTGTACCATACAAACAATTAATTGGATCATTAATGTATGTAGCGTTGGCAACACGGCCAGATATATTGTATGCAGTAACAAAATTGTCACAATTTAGCTCCAATCCCGGGAGAACACATTGGTTACAAGCTAAGAGAATACTAAGATACTTGGCTGCGACGAAAGATTTTGGTTTAGTATATGGATGCGGTACGAATGAGTTAGAGATTTTTAGTGATGCAGATTGGGCATCAGATATAGATGATAGACACTCCTATAGTGGCATGATAGTATTTTTAAATGGAAACCCAATAATATGGAAATCTAATAAACAAAGGTCAATTTCGACATCCACTATGGAAGCTGAATATGTTGCGTTGGAAGTAGCTGTAAAATAAATTATATGGTTGAATATGATGTTCAATAAATTAGCACAGAAAACAGGTTTAGACGTGCCTTGTAAGCCATATATCATTAGATGTGACAACAAATCAGCAATTGATTTCTGTTAATTAATAAGTGAGAGGATCGAACACATACAAAAAAAAAGAAAAAGAGATTGACACTTTGATAGAGACTAACGATCACAGACGATTTATTATGTACTAAACGAAGATACAGATTTACAGAGAAATTTCTCGAATAAAGAGAGCGGCTGAAGCGCGAGGTGAAGCTAACGAAAGTCGATCAAGGACTGACTAAACCAAACCGAAAAATCGAGAGCGAAAATTCGTTAAATATACCGCATATGTCGATGTTTTGAGTCAGCTGATCGTCGCTGAGCAGGTAGAGCAAGGGGCGCGCGCGGTAAGACGAGCGACGCATGAAAAAGCGCGTAAACACGAAGCGAGGATGTATCGACGATGCGGTAGTTCCGCGAAGAGTATTTATAAAGAGAAAGAGATAGACAATATAATCCGAAAAATAAGGTCTTAAAGAGAACATAAATCATAGCTTAATAACGCACTAAGGAATACAATGATAAGAAAGAAATTTGCATAAAAGTATTAACATTACCGCCCGCCTCAGGGGCGTGAGAGGCGCCGCTGATTAAATGAAAAGAAATTAATGAGACGCTCTGAAAGAGCAGAATGAAAACGCGTGACAGTGAAGATGAATATTTACAATGATGACGTTTTAAGAACGAAACATAGAAAATGACACTGAAAATTAAGAAGAGAGAAAAAAAAATTGAATTCGATGAGCAGTCGAAATATTTTAATTCGCGATCGGTAATGGACAGAGTTTGACGATCGGTCTTTTATATTCGGAAACGGCTGTCCGAACAGTAACAACGCGTACACGACCGTCAGTTCCTGGATGTAACGCTGTCACACGCGCAAGAGGCCATTTGGCCGGTGGATAGCGTTCATCAAGGACAAGGACGAGATCTCCAATTTGAAGCGGCTTGGTAGAGAGATGCCATTTGTTTCTTGTTTGAAGACGCTGTAAATACTCCGTTGACCATCGCGCCCAGAATCTTTCCAACATTTGACGTAGAAGTTGCCATCGCGATAGGCGAGAAATCGGCACGTCGTTAAGTGGCGGTTCCAGCAGGACGATCAAAGGTTCGCCGATGAGAAAATGCGCTGGCGTGAGCGCGTTGACATCCGCAGGATCGTCGGACAGCGTGGAAAGCGGTCGGGAATTGAGCACGGCCTCGACTTGCGTGAGAAGAGTGTTGAATTCCTCGTACGTCAAGATCGTGTCGCCTATAAGTCGTCGAAGATGAAATTTCGTTGACTTGACGGCGGCTTCCCACTTTCCTCCGAAGTGTGGAGCGGAAGGAGGATTGAACTTCCACTCCGTTCCATCAGCGGCCAGTAAGTGAGCGATCTCCGCGGCGTCCTTGGAAGCAGAATTGAATAGGCGTCGAAGTTCAGCGTCTGCTCCAATGAAATTTGTCCCGCAGTCGCTTGAGATGGTGACGCAACGGCCTCGTCGAGCTATGAAGCGTCGATACGCATCCAGAAAACCTTGCGTGGAGTAATCTGTCGCAAGATCAAGGTGAACAGCGGATGTTGAAAAACAGATGAAGACAATCAAATAGGCCTTGTATGTTCTGGATGATCGACCTCGCCAGGTGCGAAGCGTGTAAGGTCCAGCGTAGTCAACACCGGAATGCAAGAATGGGCGCGTCGGTGTGACACGCGATGCTGAAAGAGAGCCCATCATCTCCTGAGCGGTTGCCGCGCGATGTCGGGCACATCGGACGCAGCGGCGGATGAATGAGCTGACTGGAGCGCGCCCTCCGAGCATCCAATAATGTTGTCGTAAAATAGCCAGGACAACTTGAGTTCCGCCATGAAGAGTTCGATGGTGAAGATCTGAGATGACAAGTCGTGAGAATGATGAATCACGAGGAAGGATGGCAGGATGTTTTCCATCTGGATCGAGCAAAGAATTTTTGAGTCGTCCACCGACGCGAAGAACTCCTTCAGAGTCGACGAAGGGAGCCAGTTTGAGAAGTGGATGCGTTCTTGGTAGTGACGTTTTTGTCGAGCAGATCTCTAACTCGCGATTGAAATAAGCTCGTTGGGTGTCCTTGATCCAAAAGGTCCGAGCTTGAATGAGTTCCTCAGGATGTAAGGCTCGTGATGAGAGATGATCGGCTCCTTTGAAGATGGCGACGCTGCGCAGGATCCATGCGGTGATGCGAAGGAGGCGATCAAGACTAGAAAATCGATCAATGAGATTCCATGAGCATGAAGATGGCTGGCTTACCGCAGTTACGAGGACTTGATGAGGTCGCCTTTTTTCGAGGTTGATAGCGTCGTCGATTGGAGGAGCGGTGGATGGCCACCCCACGGAAAAACCTTGAAGCCAGACTGGACCATGCCACCACAAAGAATGCGTTTGCAAGGCTGGGAGAGAGTCCGCGAGAAACGCAGTCAGCGGGATTTTCGCTGCCGGCTACGTGATGCCATCGAGCGTCTGGAACGAGCTCTTGTATGACGGCAACTCGATTCGCGACGAATTCTTGCCACTGAGAAGGATGTCCGCGTATCCATGCTAAACTGACGCTGGAGTCGACCCACAGATGAGCAGGAACATGTTGAAGGCCGAGAAGATTACGGACACGAGCAAGCAGACGAGATAGAAGAACGGCTGCAGCCAGTTCCAGGCGAGGAATGGTTTGCTTTTTGAGAGGCGCCACCTTGCTTTTAACCGCGAGAAGAATGACCTTGGCATCCGTGAAGGTTTGAATGGTGCGGATGTAAAGCACTGCGCCGAGAGCGTCCTGAGAGGCATCCGAAAATCCGTGAAATTCGACACCTTGAGTGCTGGTCGAAGTGCCGAGCCACCGAGGAATCGAATATTCGGAAACTCCTCGCAGGTCTTCGTCAAATTGATTCCATTGCTGTGCGAGAGACGGCGGCAGCGGATCATCCCATTCGATGTTCAATTTCCACAGCTGTTGGATGAACATCTTGCCGAGAATCGTTACAGGAGCGAGCCAGCCAAGCGGATCAAAAAGCTGCGCGATCTTCGAGAGAATTGATCTCTTGGTGAGCTTGACGATCGGATCAGAGCGACTGACGTAAAACTTGAAGGAGTCCGAGGCTGGATGCCACGTGAGACCCAGAGTTCGAGCTTCTGATTGCAGTTCTCGAGCTGAAGAGCACTGTGATCAGTCAGCGATGCCTTGGAGAAGATCGTCGTTGTTGGCTGACCACTTTTGCAGCTTGAAACCGCCCGCCCTGAGGAGCTCGGTTAATTGAAGAGCCTTGACCTTTGCGTCCTCCGGAGTGTCTGCACCTGATAGCACGTCATCTACGTAGATCGCCGTCCGCACGATGTTGGAAGCTTGAGGAAAGACGTGTTCTTCGTCCTTGGCGAGTTGCTGAAGAACTCGAAGAGCTAGATATGGAGCACAAGTGAGTCCGTAAGTCACAGTAGTGAGTTGATAACTGCGAGGCGAATCTGAGGTAGCCCAGAGAATCTGCTGATAGTGTCGGTCTTCAGGATGTATCACGATTTGCCGATACATTTTCTCAATGTCAGCGGCAAATGCGAATGCGTGCATTCTCCAGCGTAAGATGACCGCGTCAAGATCTTGTTGAAGCTTCGGACCTGCGTGCAGACAATCGTTTAGCGAGATTCCAGAGCTGGTTGGAGCTGACCCGTTGAAGACTACCCGTAATTTGGTAGTCGTGCTGCTTTCGCGTAGAACGCCGTGATGCGGCAAGTAGACTGGTGTTAGATGATGTTGAGAAACTGAAGAAGTTGGCACCATGTGACCCAGATCGGCATATTCTTGCAGAAAGTCCGAGTAGAACTTTCCGAAGACCTCGTCTCGTCAAATGCGCTGTCGATCTCTTGCGAAAGAGCGTGATGCTGAAGGAAGAGAGTCGCCCAGTCCGGTGGTCGAGAAGCGAAAAGGCAGCCGAACGATGTATCGCCCGGTCTTGTCCCGCGAGTGCGTGGTGCGAAAATGAGTTTCGCAGGCTTGCTCGTCAGGAGTGAGACGTGAAGTGATGGACGGAATGACGTCTTCTTGGATCCAGAACTTTTGCAGAGTGTCGTGAAGATCCACATCTTGAAGCTTGCAACATGAGATGATGAAGGCAGAATCAGACGAAGACGACTGAGCGTTGAGAGGCCCGGAGACAATCCAGCCTAAAGTCGTATGTTGAGCGACGGGTGAATTGAACGATTCACGTCTGATGTCGCCGAGTAATAATGAGCCGTAAACATCGGCACCAAGGATGATGTCAATGGGACCTGGTGTAGCGAACTCGGGATCAGCTAACTGCAAACCTCGTAAATGATTCCACGAGGCTGTCACTTGACGTGATGGTATTCGACCTGTGACCTTCGAAAGAACGAAGGCCGAGACAGAGAATTCAATTGATGGATCATGGCGTGATTGAAGCCTCAAGGTCACAACACCTCGGGATGAGCCGATAGTATGAGCGCCGATACCCATGATCGGCACAGATGCACGAGTTCTAGGAAGACGTAGTAGCTGCACCAATGACTCCTGGACGATGGAGATCTCAGATCCTTGATCCAAGAGCGCTCGTACCTTGATGTTGTCTCCTTTCACGTTGATCAGCGTGACGCATGCAGTGGCGAGCAACACTTGAGAACGCTGTAGATGAGCTGCTGCGGTGTGAGAGTGCACGGCCGTTGATTGAGACGATCCTGAAGACGGCGTAGTGGTCGATGATGATGCTAAAGAAGTACTTGGAGAGGCACTGGAGATGGGAGAATCCTTAGGAGACGAAGCAGTGTCGCGATGAAGCAATGTGTGATGCTGACCTTTGCATTTCCGACATCGTTTGAGAGATCGACACTCGTTGAGCTTATGTGAGCCGAGACAATTAAAGCAGAGTGACTTTCGAGTTACGAGACTTTGTCGGTCAATCATCGATTTGGAGGCAAAGTCAGGACACGATGCGATGTAGTGAGAAGAACCACAACAAGAGCAGCCAGGTTGATTGGTGACAGCAGCGTGAGAGTGAGCTGAAGTCCTTGATTTGCTGCTTGACTTCTGTGATGATGCGGACGTAGAAAGTGAGCGAGATTGCACAGATTCGAGAGCTCGAATACGTCCTTCGAGGAAGAGTTCAAGTTGAGCGAAGGTCGCGAGTTCCTGCGACGTTCCCTGCTCGAGTTCCCAAGCTTCGAGAATCTTCGCGTCCAGACGTCGTGTAACGAAGTACACGATGAAGACGTCCAAATGCTCCGTGGGTAATCCGAATGATTTCAAGGCTCCTAAAACGTCCTTGACCGTAGAGAGCAGTGACTTGATTTCAGAGCTTGATTTTTGCGTGATTGGCTTGATATTGAATAAACGGTCGAGATGCGTCGTAAGAATAACGCGTCGATTTTCATATCGATCGGTGAGCGCTTCCCAAGCGCGAAACCTTCCGAAGTCACCGGGATGTTGGCGATGTATCGCGCCGCTTCGCCAGTCACTTGCGATTTTAAATAATGGAGCTTCTCTACGGCGGAGATATCCTTGTTGAAACTCACCATGGATTGAAACAGTTCGCGAAATGAAGGCCACTCATGATACTCGCCGGAAAACTTAGGCAAACTGATCTTCGGCAACGCTCGACATATGCTTGAATTTGAGTTAGATCCGCTTGAATCGTTTGAGTGACTCATGATGGAATCGCGAAGCATCAGAATACTTGCGCGAGAATCGAAATAAGCTTCTTCGCAGGCCGCATATAAATCTTCAGAAAAATAAGGATGCTTACGAACTTCCTCCGTTACAGCACCGATGAGTTTGTCATGATGCTCCTGAAATCGATCCCAATAAGTTTCGAGTGACGTAATTCGGGCGTCAAGGTTGTGGCGATTGAGTTTGTCCTTTCCAAGTTTTTTCGCATTCTCGGGAGCTCGAGTGATGAGACCGAAGAGACTGTTTTGCTTCTCGACAATTGATCCGAAGGTTGACATCGTGAGTTGTTGACCTCGAAGGTCACGAAAACACCGTTTTAATTATCACTGAGTTTTAACGGTCACTGAACAGCTGATAATCACTACGATATTGAATGCAGTTTGCAGAGTTGCACTGCGAATGTAGCTGTCACTACGCCGGCGTACACGAGAGAGATCAAACGAGCGCGATGAGAGCGAGAGAGAGAATCGCTGAGCGAATGCGAAAGCGCGACGAATGTTCGAGAATCAGCGAACGAACGATATGCGATCGAAAGATCCCTTATCCGGCTCGAAGGACCATAAATGTTAATTAATAAGAGAGAGGATCGAACACATACAAAAAAAAAGAAAAAGAGATTGACACTTTGATAGAGACTAACGATCACAGACGATTTATTATGCACTAAACGAAGATACAGATTTACAGAGAAATTTCTCGAATAAAGAGAGCGGCTGAAGCGCGAGGTGAAGCTAACGAAAGTCGATCAAGGACTGACTAAACCAAACCGAAAAATCGAGAGCGAAAATTCGTTAAATATACCGCATATGTCGATGTTTTGAGTCAGCTGATTGTCGCTGAGCAGGTAGAGCGAGGGGCGCGCGCGGTAAGACGAGCGACGCATGAAAAAGCGCGTAAACACGAAGCGAGGATGTATCGACGATGCGGTAGTTCCGCGAAGAGTATTTATAAAGAGAAAGAGATAGACAATATAATCCGAAAAATAAGGTCTTAAAGAGAACATAAATCGTAGTTTAATAACGCACTAAGGAATACAATGATAAGAAAGAAATTTGCATAAAAGTATTAACAATTTCAAAGAAATAAAATAGAGAGATCGCGTACAAAACATATCGATATAGCTTATCATATTACTAGAGAGATGCATGAGGATGGTTTAATTGAACTAAAATATATCTCATCTGATGATAATGTGGCAGACGTCTTTACAAAGCCATTATCTTATATTGTAATGAATAAGCATTTTGAGAAATTGGGATTACGACAAATTGCAGAGTGATCAAAGTGGGGGGTTTGATAGTATTTGATGCACCCTTGCATTTGATAGTATTAGATACACCCTTGCAATGTTATCGATTGTATTGTGTCGTTAGAAACAAGATTCGTTTATGTTCTGAGTTCTTTTGTATAACACAAAACCATGAATAATATTTGGTCATATTAAGTCACAATACGTGTTTAATTTTCACTTTTCCTTTGAGATTGATATATATATATATAATAGATTGAAAGGTGAGCTCTGCTAACATAAAACAAAATGCATGGTTGGAAGATACTCATATGCATGCATTTCATACGTTACTAAAACATTGCTCTTCTTTTTGTCCTCGTGATACATGGAGAATTCAAAGTCCCGAGACAATAGAGCCTATTTTAGTTATGCAAGATCATATACGAATCTTGCATAGCACATCGAAATATGATGGCCACTGGGTATGTAGCTATTACGATACTAAAGTAATATATATATACATATATTAGCCCAGTCAACGAAGACCCGTTTTATAAGCAAATAAAAAAAATAATTCCAAAAGTTTTGAAACTTGATAGAGATGTTCGTTTAGGCTTACTAATGAACGTCTAAAAAGTCCTGAAAAATTAAAGGTGAGCTGTCACCGCCATCTTGAAAAATAGGTGCACTTTCTCGGTTTTTTGCATATATCTTGTAAAATATTAACTTTATTGAAAAAAGAATTATTATCACAAAGAGAGTTCATTAAATTGTCTACAAAAAAGGTATTATTCAATTTTTTTAACTATAATAGTTTTCGAGAAAATGGGCTGCGAATGTCGCGTGAGTCGCTAGTGAGCTCCAAACACTTTTTATATTATGTATGCAGCCAATGTGAATAACGCCAGGTAGAGTATACTCCTATAATCATGTATCTTATATCTTGTATCTAATATTATCTCCCTCTCTCTCTCTCTCTCTCTCTCTCTCTCTCTCTCTCTTTTGTTCTCTTAGAAATGAAATCCTTATAACATGTATTTGGATAAATTTCTTTATCTTATCGGCTGTCATTTACTACAAATATAGTAAACAATTAATTGTTTACATATATAGAAATAGTTATTACATCTTTAATTTTATTCATGTGTCTGGATAAGAGGAGTAGGCAAGTGAGAGCCGGGCGCAAGAAATTAAGCGCTAAGTCTTCAGTGATGCCCGGCTCTCACTTGCCTACTCCTCTTATCCAGACACATGAGTATAACAGAGCCTTACTTAATTTATTATAATTTAATTTTATTAACCGCTCCTTGCAAGCTTTATATTATAATTATCATGACTTAAATACGAATATATAAAACTTAAATACGAGATAGATAGTGCATAGCGGTAAACGAACGAACTAGCGATTACTGAATACTGTTTTTTGTAATGGGTTTGGAATTGCTGTAACATTTATCATGAAATATTACAGTTAAATGTTCCTATAATGTCTCTACAATATTACATTGCAACTTGCAAAATTGTAGCATTGCTGCAATATAATTGCAATGTTCTGTGCTGTATGGGTATCTATCCCAGGTAATTGTTCTTAATGCCGTTTGTATGACTTTCTATTGTCTTACCCAACCTTATCAAAATGTCGTCCGGCAAGTCATTCTGAACGTACTCCAGAAATTATCCGCATTTTCTTACGATGGCGACAAACGAAAAATGTTTCATCTGTGAAAAAAATATTTCAAGTGATGTCGTGAAAGTGAAAAAGAAAGGGATTGAGTCTTTAAAGAATGCGAGTATTGAAAGAAAAGACAATAAATACGTGCAATTAGAAGGAGCGAAGATTGTGAATGTTCATGTCTCGTGCAGAAAAAATTATACCCGTGCAGACAGTATCAAAGCAGCTTTGAAAAAGAATGTTAGCAAGGTGATAATATAGAGCGCTGAACAACATGGCGAAAATTTGCAATCTTCTACACGCCCCCATTTTGATTTTCGATTGAAATGTTTGTATTGCACTAAAGATATTGACGAAGAATTCCACCAAAAAGAAAAAAAAGGCCAATCGGGAAGCGCAGAATTGTGTATAATGTTCGTAGTTTATCTGTAAAAGAAAAAATACTGGAAGCAGCAGAGAAAAGAAATGACAAGTGGGGAGACGAAGTAAAGCATCGTATCATGAGCATTGGTGATTTAGTTGCAGCAGATAGTATTCACCATCAATTGAGCTTTGTTTCATTTTTTACACACCTTTCAACTGGAAAGAAAAGAGGACGACCTGAAGTAGAAGATATTACAACAGCTATGGAACAAATTTATTCTTACCTTGAGAATAATGACGATTGTCAAGTGAGTTAATGCCTCAATGCGTGGGATATGTTCCTAGTGAGACCACCATAAAAAATAAGTTAAACCAAAAATATGGAGACAATATTATTATTACTCAGAGTAAGAAAAAAATTCCAGTTGTTTGTTTTCGTGACACAGAATTGAAAATCTTATCAGAATCCTGGTATAATATAAAAAAACAAAATGAACGCGAGGAACGACTTCGAATAGTCGAAACTGCTGCAGCCATAATTAAAGAAGATATACAATCACGAATATATGACACTACTTCTTATCCTCCCAGCGATGATTTCTTCAAAAATGTCACCAACGATATCCCTGAAACGTTTTCTTGGGCAACCTCATCGTCAAGAAGAAGACAAAAAGTAATCACAATGCGAAAAGAAAAGTTGTATCAATAGCTCTTGCGATTATTTCGGCAATTAAACCACGATCATTCTTGTCCCCTGTGCAGATTAGTCTCGCCGTACTTTTATACAGAAAATTTGGATCCAAAAATTTAGTCACTTTGCTCTGTAATTTAGAATTCTGTGCTCCATACCACGATGCTCAAATTCTTGAAACTTCGGCAATTTACAACCCTCCACCGACGATCCTGTCAGGATCATTTTGTCAATTTGTTTTTGACAATGCTGACTTCAACGTGTCAACTATTGACGGTTTAAATACATTTCACAGTATGGGAGGAATTAAATGTATCACACCTGCAACGTCCGTTATTTCTGGTCAAGAAATCGTTAAGTTATCTAAATCCCCAACTACAAAAGAAATTGGAGAAATTGGCGTCATTCAGTTACAGACGTTTGAAAATGTCGCAGGAATTGGTTTGAAGAGCATTGCGATTGAATATTTAGATCATCTGAGTCCATTAACAGAAAAAGTTCCATGGCCAGAACCATGTGATATTTTATGGATGTGTGGAAAATGACTAGAAGTCCCTCTAATTCCTGAATGGAAAGGATTTATGCATAGTGTGACAAAGGATCTATCCTATGAAATAACAAAGATAATTCCTCTCCCTTTTGTAAATTCTCCACCGAGCAACTATGACACAATTTACACTGTACTTAATTATGCTGTCGATCAATGTCTGGAATTGAAGCAAAAAACTTGCTTCATCACTTTCGATCAACCTCTCTACATAAAAGCACGTGAAATTGTTGCAGCCGCGTCTGAGGAGTCATCGTTGTCAAATATCGTGATGAGGCTTGGGGGATTTCATCTCCTAATGTCTTTTTGGGTTGCATTGGATATATAGTGGCAGGAAGAGGCTTGAAAGAGCTATTGAGTATCATTTATGCTCCGACATCCGTAGAAAAAATGCTACCTGGTCATGCTTATGCTAGAGCCGTGCGTGCCCATTTATTAACTCAGATGGCTTTGGCAAAAATTATCTTCGATAATTTAAATATCACTATTTTGGAGCGAGAAATTATCAAAGAGATGATGAGTGACTTTTTCATCGATCCTCCATCATTGAAAACGATAAATCAAAATTCTTTAATAAAAAAATTAGAAATAAAGATAAAAGAAAAATTTGAAGAATTGAAGAAAAGTGGAGCAACTGCAGCCCTGTGGATTCAATATTTTAATATGATTACTTTAATGAAACAATTCATTCACGCAGAACGATCGGGTGATTGGAATGGACATCTTCGTTGCATCCAGCAAATGATTCTATTTTTTCATGCAAGTGGCCATTTTTTGTATGCAAAATCTTGCCATTTATATCTGCAGGATATGTTTAAACTTCAATCTTCAATAAGAAGAGATGAATTCGAGAAATTTACCAACGAAGGCTATTTTACTATGCGAAGAACAGACAAATTTTAGGCTGGAGTTTGGTCAGATATGACGATAGAACAGACACTAATGCGAAGCATGAAAAGCGATGGTGGTCTCACTCGTAGACGAAGCGCCGTGGACAGTGTACTCAGTAAATGGATTTTAGCAACGTTCTGCCACCCACAATATTTGTACATCTTTAGAAGATTTCTGTGGTATGATTTTTGCTAGTGCTGAGCAACACGTCGATTTTCGGGAATCGTGAAGAGCAAAAGACGCAGAAGATACCAAGAAGCTTTCAGATTGGTTCTCAAATCACCCTCCATTTTCCAATGTCACGGATATAATGTCTCTAGCCACAGGAGTAGTCGGCGATGCAACGATAAATTGCCATAATGCTGTTGAAGTCGGTAAGAAAGCTATGGCAAAGATGATTGGAAATAATTTTTTTAGGTGAAGTTGTCGCGTCAGGACAAAGTTCTTCCTCTAGCTACTATAAATTGTGCAATAAAAGTTCACGGAGAGGTCGTACTAGTTGATCCTTTATTACTTTTTCAAAGAATAGCCATTTCTAAAAAAAACTAACAAAGACCTGGCGATTCATTTCAAATACGAGTTAGCTCCATTTCCATTATCTCTCTTTAATAAGGTTGGCATGCGAAAGACAAAAAAGTCTTCGTTGTATGACATTTTTACAACATTCAACGTAAATCTTTATTTGGAAAATTGCACAGTTATCGTGTACGGTGGATTCCTTTTACATCGAGTCGTTTGGAAACAAACTTCGACATTCTCGACTATTTACCAATCCTACATTAATTATATTAAAACTAATTATGGTCAAAACTGCACCGTAGTTTTCGACGGTTACTCTAGTATCAGTAACAGCACGAAAAAAGTTGAGCAACATCGACGGTCTTTGGTCAATAAATCTGTGGACATCAATTTCGACGAAAATATGAGTGTCACTGTTCGACAGGATCAATTCCTATCAAATAATAAAAACAAAAAAAGATTAATCGATATGCTCTCGACAAAGCTGCAGGACAGTGGAATCGTATCTTGGCAAGACGCAGATTGTCTAATAGTTAATACCGCAATCGAAGCCTCTTTATCCGGTAAAAATACAGTTATTGTTGGCGAAGGCATTGATCTCCTGGTTTTATTACTTGCGCTGGCTCCACCACAATCTACAATTTTCTTCGTCAAACCAGGCCAAGGAAAGATAAAAAGAAGAGTATATTCATTGCAACAATTGCAAGAAACAGGTCTTTCGAACAGCATTCTCTTATTACACGCTTTCAGTGGCTGCGACACGACTTCGGCAATTTTTAAGAAAGGACAAATCAAGTGCGTCAAACAATTTCAAAAAAATTAAGAGTTACATGATATCGTTGAAGTGTTCAATAACCGCGATTCTTCGCACGACGTAGTTGCTCGAGCTGGAGAGCGCTTCTTCCTCACGCTGTATGGTGCACACTCTGCAGATGAATCTCTGAATAAATATAGATTTAACTGTTTTACAAAATCAGTCACCAAAATTAAGCCAGATATTGCTTCACTGCCGCCAACGGAAGGAGCTGCCAAGCAACATTCTTTCCGAGTGTATTACCAGGTTCAAAAATGGCAGGGAAATGAATTGCCTCCTGAACTTTGGGACTGAAAACGTGTACAAACGAATTTTGCTCCAATTACGACATTGGAACTTGTTGCACCTGAAAATTTATTGAATCTTGTATTCTGCAAATGCAAAACTGGTTGTGGAGCTATGTGTGGAGGCAGAAAGACAGGAATCAATTGCACAACAGTTTGCAATAACTGTCATGAAAATTATTTGAATAGCACGAGCACAGTCATAGACGAAGTAAATGAAGATGAATAATAGAAGATGCAGACGAACAGCGATCGGAGACATGCTCGAGAGCATCGTCCCGTGCAGAGGATTTCGAAGTTCTACACGATCAATCGAATTTTTCTATGGCAAATGAGCATATTCCCTGTACTAGCCGTGCTAGCAAGAGACAACGTCAATAACAAAAAGTAGGTATAAAAAATGTATCAAAATTAAATTCTTCTTCTAGTTCATAAATTTACAATAAACATTTTTGTTCTGTACAAATAATACAACGATGAGGACCACAAGGATGAACATTCTGGAGCCCCGAATCGGATGCTATCACTATAGTATACATATAGGACGTGTATACAGTTCACTGATCGACTCACTCGACATTTGCAGCCCATTTTCTCGAAAACTATTATAGTTTAAAAAAATGAATAATACATTTTTTGTAGACAATTTAATAAACTCTCATTTTGATAATAACTATTTTTTCATTAAAGTCAATATTTTACGAGTAATATGCAAAAAACCGAAAAAGTGCACCTATTTTTCGAGATGGCGGCGACAGCTCACCTTCAATTTTTCAGGACTTTTTAGACGTTCATTAGTAAGCCTAAACGAACATCTCTAGTAAGTTTCAAAACTTTTGAAATGATTTTTTTAATTTTTCTTTCGTTGACTGGGCTATATATAATTCATTGAATTATGGAAAATTACATATCCACCATGAAATATATTTAAAAAAATTGTATCCATTTTTTATTTTCAATAAAAATAATATTAAATTTCTTAAAGTGCAACAACAACCAAATCAAAATGATTGTGGAGTGTTTGCAATTGCATTTGCAATATCATTATTATTTGGTTTAGAACCAGACATTATAAAGAATGAACATTCCTTGATGAGAAATCATTTGCTTAGAATTTTTGAAACTAATATAATTGAACATTTTCCACAAGATTGTACTTGTGGCAATGCAAAAATGTTCCACATTTAAGCATAGTGGAACATAAAAGAGTAGATGCACGTCCAAAACGTATACAAAGAAAATATAAAACTCGAGAACAACATCAGCTTCGGATTAAAAAACAAATAATATACTGTTGCGTCCGCGGACGATTTAAATTAATACCGCGACACGCGTTCGCACCGTCACCCGATCGCCGCACTCGCGTCGTAAATAATTAAAGCAATATTAACAAGGAACACGTAACTTTAATATTTCAACACAAAACAGAGAACAATAAAATGATACAATTAATAAGAGCGATTGAGTAATACGTCCGTTTGACACGACAGGTGTCAAAAAACTACTGAAAATGGCGACCGCTCACAAAATGTTCGCCGTTGTTGATCAACAACCCCCTTGACAACGATTTCCCGGATACGGCACAGGGGATGAAATTCAGGGACGCAACACTGCTCCCCTTCTTTAAGAATTGTCGTCCCGACAATTAAAAATGGAAAGACTTATTTCTTGATGCGTCTTCATCTGATTCCAGGGTCCTTCTCGACACTTCTTGCTCTACCTCGGGTTCCTGCCCAAGTTACCGAGCGTAACTTCATCTTAGACCCAAACAACAAACTGCTTTCCAACGTTGATTCCAGGATCCTCATTGCAGCTCCTTGCTCTACCCTGGGCTCCTGCTCAAGTTACCGAGCAACTGACTATTTTGGATCCAATCAAACGTCGATGCGTAAATTATTTCTGCGCCTTGTTGTCTCCGGTTCCTCGTCTAACAAAGGAGGCAATTTTCGGACAAGAGGGGGGTGTCTTCCGTGGACCCGTCGTCCTCATACGAGGACTCCCCAAGTTCCTGTCTCGGCATTTGCCCTTCGTCCCACGGGAAAA
Organism: Lasius platythorax; assembly: GCA_963971435.1. NCBI lineage: Eukaryota > Metazoa > Arthropoda > Insecta > Hymenoptera > Formicidae > Lasius > Lasius platythorax. Next base: position 1,595,344 of record OZ020544.1, on the reverse strand, counting down.
CCACGGATCAAAAACCGTGGGCGAGACAGTCTTCAATGATGATTTTAAATCCGGAATAAAAGATGTTCTCACGGCATCTTCTTCATTAAACTTCTTAAAAACACAAAACAGAAAAAAACGAGTATCACGTTATAAACAATACAGAGCTGTGAAAAATTATAGACTCAACCTAATTTAGAAATATTTTTTGAAATCAAATAGAAATTTTTTGGAACTTATAAAGACTCAAGTAATATAAACAAAGAGAGAAGTTAATAAACAATTTTATTTGTCTTGGTTACATTTTACAATAAAGAAAAGCAAATTATTTACTAACACTGGTGGAAAAGTGTGAAAAATTATAAACTCAAATAAATTTTTATGTAGTATTTTCTTTAATATTTTGTCCATTTACCTTTATTTTTAATCACATCTAATAGCCTGTTAGGTATACTATCTATTAATTTTGTTAGAATTAAAGATGAAATTTCAGATCAAGCAAATCGTATTCTTTCTTTAAGTTGGTGAATATTGTCAATCTGTGGCTTTTCTTGATCATAAACTTTCCTCGCCAAGATGCTCCAAACGTTCTCAATAGGATTTAAGTCAGGACTTAACGCTGGCCACTGCAATGTTTGTACACCGAAGTCTTGTAGCCACTGTTTTGTAGACCTAGCTACGTGTACTGGTGCGTTGTCCTGCTGGAAAATTATGTTTTCATCTTCAGTCAGAGTAATGAAAGGCAATAATTCATCTTGTAATAACTCCTGATAGGCAGCAGCGTTCATCCGACCATTAATAAATGCCAGCTCTGTTTTGTGAAGTCGAGTAATTCCAGCCCAAATCATGACAGACCCACCTTCTTGTGCTCTGCGTGACATAATTTTTCTTTCCTGCCTTAAATCATGCCAATAGTACTGGAATCCATCAAGCCCATCAAGATTAAACTTCTTTTCGTCACTGAATATCACATGTTTCCAGATATCGCCTCGTTGTATATAATATTCAGCAAATCTTAGTCGAGCTTCAATATGACGCGCCTTTAAAGCTGGTTTCTTTAAATATTTTTGGTATTTAAAACGTCCAGATTCTTTCGCCCACTTTCTTACAAGACTCGAGTCACAGTTCAAATTAAATCTGCGCACTATTTGTGACGACGACGCTCCAGTGGCGGACAGTTCTCTTAAAACCGCACGCTTTACGGTGGGCGCAAATTTTGGAGGTCGTCCTAATCGTTTTTTTTTACCATAATTTTTAATTCCCTGTTTGAGGAAATTTTTCACGACACTTTGCGATCTATTAATTGTACTAGCTATTTGCCTTTGTGTCATTCCACAGGTTTTTAAATCAATAATTCTTTGTTTTTCGATGTCACTCAATTGTTTACCACGAGGCATAATGAAATATACAAAAACACTTATACAATTAAATCAAAATTGTTTTAATGTATCACTTTTGCGTAATAAAATAGCGTGGTCTTTCCCTACGAGCTCCCAAATACTAATGAGTTTATAATTATTCACAGTTCTGTCTATCTCATTCACACATAGAGGGAGACAGTATAGCGATTAGAACAGATATAGTAAAGACCTGCACGTACACTTCTAAATATTCCTTTCTAAATATTCCTTTGTACTCATATCTATAGTTGAATAATAATTTGAAATTAGGGAAATTTTATAATAGCAAGAAATGAGTTTGAGTCTATAATTTTTCACAGTACTGTATTTAATTGGGCTTCGGATGTATCTTGATATCCCCTTCCAAAGAATCAATCTTTCTTTCTAAATTCAAAATCTCAAAGAAAACATTTAAATCTGTCTCTCATGATGAGAAGCTAACCTATCTAAATGTATTATTTTATTCTTATGCTTTCTCGACTTTCGAATACAATATACTACATCATTAAGTCTTTTTACTATTTCGTATGGACCTTCCCAATTGCTTTGTAATTTGGGGGTCCTCCCTATAATTCTTCGAGGATTGTACAACCACACTTTTTGACCTGGCTCATAGTGAACCTGACGAGCTTTTTGATCATAAAAAGCCTTCGCTCTTGAAGATCTTATATTCAACCGCTGCCTAACCCCGCTGTGTACTTCATTCAATTTTTCTTTTAATTTTGAAACATAATTCCTTTCTGAAAAATTTAGATTTTCCGGAGGACTACCTCGAAGAAGATCTAAAGGTAATTTTAAATTTCGACCAAAACATAACTCAGCTGGAGAAACCCCTGTGGTTTCATGCTTAGCAGACCTATAAGCTAACAAACACATTCCTATCCAGCGATCCCAATCTCGTTGATTTTCTGCAACAAACTTGGATAAATAATTTATTATTGTTCGATGTTGGCGTTCGACCAAACCATTAGATTAAGGGTGAAATGGAGTTGTTCTGGTCTTTTTAATTCTTAACAAATGCGACAATTCGCGAAATATTCGCGAATCAAAATTCCTTCCCTGATCCGTGTGTAACTCTGAGGGTACACCGTATCTTGAAATAACCTGATTCACAAAAACCTCTGTGATAGTGCTTGCCTTAACATTCCTCAATGCAAATGCTTCTACCCACTTAGTAAAACAATCAACAATAACTAACAAATATTTATTCCCTGTAGAAGATGTTGGGAATGGACCTAAAATATCCATCTGTACTCTTTCAAAAGGAGCTCCGACATTATAAATTTGCATCACAGATCTTCCCTTATCGGAAGGCCCCTTTTTTGCTATACAAATTGAACAAGATCTACACCAATCTTCAACGTCCTGCTTACAGGTGGCCCAATAGAATCGTTTCCGAATCTTTTCTAAGGTCTTGTTTACCCCAAAATGACCACCTGAAGGAGAATCATGCGCTTCTTCAAGGATCTCTCGAATTCTTTTCCGTGGGACTATCGTCTGAAAAGTACAAGATTGTAAATTAGGAGATTCCCACTTCCTGTATAAAACTCCGTTTCTCAACACAAGAGAGTCCCAATGCGACCAATAAATCTTTGCAGATGGATCTTCCGAAACTATTTCTTGCCAAGGAGGACGTTGATTTCTTTCCTTTCCATGAATGATCTTAATTATTGTCGGATCTTCTAATTGATCTTTCCTCCAACTTTCCGAATTATCCATCCTTAAAATCATTCTTCCTACTAATTCTTCTTCTTTCTAATCCATTTTGCTACAATAATTGCAATTGATCTCTGCACAAGGGCGCCTTGATAATCCATCGGCGTTACCATGAGATTTTCCCTTTCGATGCATGATCTCAAAATTATATTGCTGAATTCGTTCTAACCATCGCGCCATTTGACCCTCCAAATTCTTAAACGACATCAACCATCGTAATGAAATATGATCGGTCCTAACCACAAATTCACTTCTATACAAATAATGGTGAAAAAATTTTAACGAGTCTACAATAGCCAGAAGTTCCCGTCGTGTGACACAATAATTCCTTTCCGACTTACTTAACACACGACTAAAATACGCTATTACTCTTTCCGTTCCATCCTGAACTTGAGACAACACTGCACCGATGCCATGATTAGAGGCGTCAGTGTCGAGAATAAATTGACCTTCATCCCTGGGAAATGATAAAATAGGAGAAGACACCAAACGTTTTTTCAACTCCTTAAAGGCCGCTTCACACTGCTCGGTCCATACAAATTTCGTCAAATTTTCAGTTAATGAAAACAACGGCTTTGCTACTAAAGAAAATCCCTTCACGAACTTTCTGTAATAGGAACAGAATCCCAAGAAACTGCGAACCTGCTTTTTAGTTTGAGGAACTGGCCAATTTTAACGGTGGAAATCTTTTTAGGATCCGTTGTAACTCCTGTCTTGGAAACCACATGTCCTAAATATTTTATTTTCCTTTTAAAAAAAGAACATTTCTTCGGATTTAATTTTAAATTAGCAGAGCGTAACTAGAAAAATACTTGTTCAAGATGGCCCAACATCTCTTCGAAACTTTTTCCGAAAATAATCACATCGTCCAGATATACTAAACAAATCGTGTACAACAGTTGTCGTAAAACCTTCTCCATCAATCGTTCAAAAGTGGCGGGAGCATTACAAAGTCCAAAAGGCATAACAGTGAACTGCCACAAGCCGTTTCCAATTAAAAACGCAGTCTTTTCCTTATCCTCCGGACGAATTTTCACTTGCCAATACACGCTTTTCAAATCCAAGGTAGAGAACCAGGAATTACCGCATAACTGATCGAGTATGTCATCGATCCGTGGCAATGGATAGGAATCCTTTACAGTCACCGCATTTAATTTTCTGTAATCAACACAGAATCTAATTGTTCCATCCTTCTTCTTGACCATAACTGCGGGAGAGACCCATGGATTTTGTGACTCCTCTATTACACCTTGATGCTTCATATCCTCAATGATTTTATTCACTTCTTCACGCATTCGCAAGAGAATTCGTCGGGGAGTCTGTTTAATAGGATTTGAATTATTCACATTTATAACATGCTCCACCACATTACTATTTCCAGCCACTATCTCTTCCGAAAATACGTCTTGGAAATTAATTAAAAATTGGGCAAAAAGATCTTTCTGATTCATTGTAAAATCTTCCGATTTTTTTTCGAAAAGCTCTTTTAAAAATTGAGGAACCTTATTTTCATAATTTTCCACCCGCGAACACACGAATCCTTCTCTTTCTTTAAAACTTGCATTTCCAAAAATTGACTCAAAAGTGTTTTCTAAATTTACTGCTGAAAGGAAATCAGTTCCTAACAAACAATCCTCCACCATGTCAGCAACAAACACCGGAAGTTCTACGGAACATTTCCCTAAGCTAATCATCACAATTGTCTTAAATTTGATTGGCACTTTTTCTCCAGTAGGATATTTTAAACGACAAGAATAATCAAGAGGAATCTGCCGCTTAGGCATTCTAACCAATTCACTTTTAATTATCGATACATCTGAACCCGTATCTATTTTAATAGAACAAATTTCTTCATCAATAAATCCTTTAAAACAAAATAATTCTTTTCTTTTTTATTATTAATTTTCTTACAACTACATAAATAATTCCTTAATTCTATCGGGGCTTTTTGCTTATTCGCCGAACTTGCCCCAACCAGCTCGACCAAGCCTAGTTTCCCTCAGGCTTCTCTTTCAAGGACGGTCACTCTGCTCGAAAATGGCCTCTACCACCGCATTGCCAACATTCTTTCACAAATTTCCTTTTATTATCATTATTATTATTTAGAAATTTTTTTCCATAACTTTTATCATTTTTCTTTACTTCTTTCTTATAATCATTACTGCTGTTATTTCCATTGAAATTATTAAACTTTCTTTCCTTATTATTATTTCTATTATTTTTGCTATCACCATATTCTTTCCGTCTCTTAAAATTACTTTCTTGTATCACTTTTACTGCCATTGCTCTCTGTACGGCCATTTTCAAAGAAGTGATACCCTCCAGCTGTAGAGTCCTTCTCACAAACCGATCCGATAATGCAGTAACAAATTGCGCGCAAGCGATTTTATCGCGAATGTGATGAGGACATTCAGGGTAAGCTAATTGAGAAAGGCGTTCAATATCTGAACCCAAAGTCGCCTCATCTTTTCCCGATTTCTGTTTCCTATTTGTAAATTACGAATAATATGACTGTGATAAATATCCCTCCCCAAAACGCAACTCTAATTTAGATTTTAATTCAGCATAATTTAAAAGACTTTCCAAATCATTTACACATTTTAATATTGCACGCGTTTTTCCTCTTAAACACGATATAAGTGCTACGTTTTTCGTGACTTCACTCCACTGATTTGCTCGCGCGATTAATTCAAACTGCGAGAAAAACTCCCTCAGCGGAACAGTCCCGCCAAAAATATCCGGTTTTAGTTTGTATCCTAATTCTTTATTTATAGAAACGCGCGCGTCAACTCCTTCGAAATCAGCCGCTCTTATCGCAGTACGATCATTACGATCATTATCTGAATAATTGGAGCGACTTAGCTGGTTATTAGTGTTATCCAGCAGATATATCCTCTCCTCCATCCTACGAAGCACTTTGTCGCGTTGCTGTATCTGCGCCTCATATTCCGCTCGCTGCTGCATCCGCTCCTCGCGAAGCTGTTGAATCTCTCGCAACGCAGTTTGAAGCGCAGTAGTCTCAGCGTTGTGAAGCGGAGTGGCGACTCGCATTCTTTTCCGCGTCAAAGCCCCAGTCAACGTTTCCTGCTGTCCAGTCGTCATATCCTGTTGCTCACTCCCTGTTGCCATTATTTGCTCGTTGCTGCTGCCGCTCGAATCCCGGCTGAGCCCCCAAAATGTTGCGTTCGCGGACGATTTAAATTAATACCGCGACACGCGTTCGCACCGTCACCCGATCGCCGCACTCGCGTCGTAAATAATTAAAGCAATATTAACAAGGAACACGTAACTTTAATATTTCAACACAGAACAGAAAACAATAAAATGATACAATTAATAAGAGCGATTGAGTAATACGTCCGTTTGACACGACAGCTGTCAAAAGACTACTGAAAATGACGACCGCTCACAAAATGTCCGCCGTTGTTGATCAACAATCCCCTTGACAACGATTTCCCGGATACGGCACAGGGGATGAAATTCAGGGACGCAACAATACGATAAACTTGAAGAAAATAAAGTTATAAAACGTGTAGCGAAACGGAAAGCATACGCATGTAATTTATTAGAAAATCGTACTATAAAACGTTTGAAATATGCAAATAATAACTAATATATAGGTATAAAATAGGCCTGTAACGAGCATATATTGATGTTTAACAAATAATTGAATTTATTAAAAATAAAAGATATACATGATTTGTTAGAACGGAACGTTTCGACACTACTTGTGTCTCCTCAGCCGTAAATAAATGAATACATTGACATTGATGATAAATATGATTGAGAAATATGATTGAGAATTATTAATAACAGTGGATCGCCGGATATTTGTTGCGCAATTTTGAATTGACATGATGTGTGTTGTGTTTCTTATATTCACTCACCCTGTGTGGATTTTGCTGGTGAAAATGTGTTACGTGTGTCGGAAACATCGTTGAAGTAGCTTGTACAAACTTTGTTTGTAAAATTGTCGAAAATTAAAATTATAATATAAAAGTTATAGTCAATTAATAAAACAATTTAATATATTTAAAGTTATATGAGTGATGAGTCATAATATAATTGTCAGTTTACTTAAAATTGATAAACACTGTTGTTACGGGCGTTCGATAACAGATGGTTATCGAACGCCCGTAACAACAGTGTTTATCAATTTCAAGTAAACTGACAATTATATTATGACTCATCACTCATATAACTTTAAATATATTAAATTGTTTTATTAATTGACTATAACTTTTATATTATAATTTTAATTTTCGACAATTTTACAAACAAAGTTTGTACAAGCTACTTCAACGATGTTTCCGACACACGTAACACATTTTCACCAGCAAAATCTACACAGGGTGAGTGAATATAAGAAACACAACACACGTCATGTCAATTCAAAATTGCGCAACAAATATCCGGCGATCCACTGTTATTAATAATTCTCAATCATATTTCTCAATCATATTTATCATCAATGTCAATGTATTCATTTATTTACGGCTGAGGAGACACAAGTAGTGTCGAAACGTTCCGTTCTAACAAATCATGTATATCTTTTATTTTTAATAAATTCAATTATTTGTTAAACATCAATATATGCTCGTTACAGGCCTATTTTATACCTATATATTAGTTTTATAACACGAGCTCAATGATTATTAAATTGTGCAAATAATAAAGATAATGAGCATGAAAACAGACACGTATTATGCTTTATAAAAAAAGCGTGAGTTTGAGATTGAAAAATTTTTATATACGTTGTCCTAGAAATTAAAAATTATGTTTTAACGATCCACCCCCCGTGATCATTACCCGGCCGTCGATCCGCCGGAAGGCTGCCGCCCGGCGAACATCAGCCGGGCAAATGCAGCGGCGCTATGCGCCCTTTTTTTATCCTCTCAGATATCGCGACCGAAACGGGCCGTTATACGGCCGCTATACATCTAAAGCCAGGGCCGTTGTCTCGGCGCTTCCGAGTCACGCCGAATTACGACGGAAAACGCCGAGCGACGGTCCTTGCCGCACCACCGCCAAGGCCGCCCGAACGCCGCCGAATTTGTTCGGGCATAATTATAAACATTAACCGGAACAATCGGGCCCGATGATTAGCACCGGAATTAACCGAACGAGCGGTTTTTCCGGATAAAAAGAGCGGCCCGACACAAGGAGAGACACTCCAGTTCCTGCTCCGATCAGAGCCTGTACGGCGCCTGAACCAGAGCTCCGAACCCAGACAGCTTCTCCAAGGAAAGCGAAAACGGGGTTGGGCGCACCCAGCCTCCGCCGAGAGCTTTCGGCATTTCTTAAAGAAGCCTCCTAAACGAATCTCCTATCGAATACTCGAGGTCGGGCGCACCCGGTCTCCGCTGAGAGTTTTTAGCATATTCGAACGATCCCTGCAAGCCACGCAACGACGAGATTCTACCGGTAGGGAATCACCTGCCGCTGACGGGCGTTCCCGTCTAATCGTTGCATCCACATATGCAATAATCCCGTCCTGCAATCCATAAGAATTAAGGCAGATATTCCCGCGATTAGAATAAGCGCGCGCTCTCTCTCGCGCCGCGCGCTCTCGCGTCACGCGCTCTCGCGCCCCGCGCTCTCGCGTCACGCGCTCTCACGCCTAGTGCTCTCGCGCTCCCGCGTGCCCGCACGCCCCGCGCCTACGCTCACGCGTATACAACTCGCACGCTCGGCATTTAAAGAGCCGAGGAACATACGAAAAACGCGACGACAACAAACCGACCCGTCGCTCAATTTCCGAGAACTTTAAATCACGAAAATTCGACCGCATTAATGTACGATCGGATAATTAAATAAAGGCTTCACCGCTCGATCCGATCCGGCCCGTATGTTTAAAACGCGTAACGCATTACGCTCGCTACCACGCTCACGAACACACATTGTACACACATACATCGCAATACTACATACACGTATACACGCAATACTACATACACATACTGTTAACACACTATACCTTTATATATACACACACACACATAATTTAATCACACTGTACATGCAAACACAATTAAACTAATAAATCACATCTTTAACGAACTTCCGTATTAATTGTCTCGTAGCCCTTTCCGAGCCCTGATCCCGTCTGAGCGTATACGAGCTGTGCTCGAAAAGAGGCACGTTACAATGTAATAAAAAATATTATGAAAACCACAAGAAATATATAAGAATAAAACAAAAGAAAGATTTAGATGATAAAGTATTTTGGAAAAATAAGCATATGTATTTAGAAGCAAATAACATTGGAATTTTGCAATCGATGGAAGTATATGTTAAAATTCTTTTGAAAAATATTGAAGGATTACGAATAGAGAGAAAAAAAAGAATACGAGCAGAACGAATAATTAAATGGTGTATACATGCCAGGGAGAAATACATAATTATCTTAAGAAAGGCATTAGTATTATTAAGAAAAAAAGCAGAAGTATGTTTAAGTCGCGCTAATAAATGTAAGGATGACGTTATTTCCAATCAGTGCCGGCGTTAGAGTAGGGCGCGGTTGGGCGATCGCCCAGGGCGCCAGATCTGTAAGGGCGCCGCTGCCCGGTGCCGGCGGTGCGGTCCCGGTGCGAGCGCGGTACGGGCTCGCTTACTTGTTTGCCTAGTCTGGACTCGAGCGGTGCTCGCTCCTCTAAAGAGTCTAAAGCTCTCTCTCTCTCTGAAGTCTGAGTCTCCGCTGACTGCTAGTCTGCTCCCAGCCCCACGATATCTTCTCTCGTAGCGCTGTCGCTACACGTTCGAACCTTCCTGCCCTGAGCAATACTCTGATTTTCCCGCCTCGGAATATCCTTGCCCCTATTAGCGTTTTGTTGATTTCAATCGCGGAGCGGCGAACCTTTGTTCCCGATTGTGATCACATTTTAGCGTTTGGTGACAGGCTTTCAATGTGTCCCGAACTCTTTTTTTCTTTCTTTCTTTCTTTTTTCGTGTTTTTACCGGTTGATTGTATTCGCAATTAGTAAAGTAGATTTTTTTTTCAAAATGTCCGACCATAGATTGAAAAAAAACCATCTGGTTCGGAATATCGAAAACGCAAGGCCGAAAAGGAAAAAGAGTTTCAGCAAGCCAAAAAATTTATGAGTCTCGATAAATACATTGAAACGAAACAGCAAAATGAAGGTAATTTAGAACGAGGTGTTGCTTCATTTTCTACTGCCTCTACGTCAGTAATAGGACCCTGCACTGAGCTTCAGGGCATAATTGAAACGAGAATTGATGAACTCCCCAATGAAAGTAAAATTTCACCAGACCTGGCTCCCATATCCGAGCTTCCTCACAATCGTGATGACCCATTGTCATTTTCAGGAATTACTAATGCATCATTAGAGCTTGGTACAGTTAATTTATCAGATGTAGGCACTTGGCCGGCTATTCGGAATAGCAAAACTATTGACCATATAATAACTATGGGTCCAACGCATATTGATCGAGATAACTTCCCGAAAGATGGAACCGGTCGTCATTTCGCAAGCTCTCACTACTCTAGGAAACTTGCAAATAATGAAACAATCCCGCGTCGTTGGTTAGTTTACTCTATTTCTAAAGATCGAGTTTTTTGTTTTTGTTGTTGGCTTTTCGATAGTCAATCGGCATTGAATTTAGTGTCTGAAGGATATAACAACTGGAAACATTTGTCTGAAATTCTGAAAATGCATGAAAACAGCACATCCCATAAGAAATTTTACCATCAGTGGTTTGAAAATGAGATTGAAGAGAGAAGAAACGATCAATTACGAAGAACAAAAATTGATTAGCAGAGAAACTTTGCGGTGGAATAATGTTTTGATTCGGTTGATGAATATTATTCTTTACCTCGCTGAAAATAATATGGCGTTTAGAGGAACCTCGGACAAATTATACACACCGAACAATGGGAAGTTCTTGAGACTAGTACAACTAGTAGGCAAGTTTGATCCGATCATGCAGGAACACTTGAAGTTGGCAATGGCGGGTGATATTTCGGACCACTATTGCGGAAAGGATATTCAAAATGAATTAATAGATCTGATGGGCGGAAAAGTCAAATCTGAAATTGTATCGCGAGCCAAAAACTCCAAATATTATTCCATCATAGCTGACTGCACTCCAGACATAAGTCATATTGAACAACTTTCTTTAACAATTCGATTCGCTGACTTATCAGATGACAATATAAGCATAAAGAAGCATTTCATAGAATTCATTCCTGTCGGTAACTCTAGTGGTGCAGGGCTTACTGAAGTGATTCTAAACGTGCTAAATAAACACGGACTTGAACTACACAATTGTAGGGGTCAGGGGTACGATAACGGAGCAAACATGAAGGGAAAAAATATTGGTGTACAAAAAAGGATCTTAAATTTAAATCCCTTGGCTTTCTTTGTACCGTGTGGCTGCCATAGCTACAATCTCGTACTGTGTGACGCTGCTAAATCGTCGGTGAAGTCAGTTACTTTGTTTGGGGTTTTGCAGAGATTGTTCACACTGTTTTCTACTTCTATTAATCGATGGTAAATCCTAACCGATCACTTAAGACTCTACAGTTTGAAAAAACTGAGTGACACACGTTGGGAAGCAAAAATAAATAGTGTAAAAGCAGTCCGCTATCAAATTTGTGACGTTTATGATGCTTTAGTTACTTTGGCTAATGAAACTGAGAAAAGTGATGTTACTATCTCGCACGAGGCAATCACTCTAGCAGAACAGTTGAAAGATTTTGGCTTCATAGTTTCCCTAGTTGTTTGGTACGAGATTATTTTTCAAATCAATATCGTGAGTAAATCTCTGCAATCAAAAAACGTGGACCTCGGTAAATGCACAGAAATGCTGAAAAACTGTTGTAATTTCTTAGAAAAATACCGAAAAACTGGTTTCAAAAAAGCTTTTTTGACAGCAAGTGACCTGGCGAAAGAACTACAAATCGAGCCTGTTTTTAAGCCAATGAAACGAGTACAACGTATAAAACACCAGGCTGGTGAAAAGGCCACGGACAAACCCATCGAATCCCCAAAGAAAGAATTTGAAATTGAATTCTTCAATAAATTGTTGAACACCTCTTTAATGTCGATGAAAGAAAGGTTCAAACAGTTACATGACTATTCAGAAACATGGTCTTTTTTGTACAATGTAAAAAAGATACCTGAAAGAAATGAACTTCTGAAATTCTATGCTGATCTCCAACAAAAACTTACTGTTGGTTCCGATTCCGATATAGATAATCATTTATTGTGTGATAAACTCATAAGTCTTAAAGATTTTCTTCCGGATAACGGTGATATTACTCCCATCTACGTTTTAAACTTTATTAAACAGCACAATATTCACGAACTATATCCAAATGTATGGATTGCGTTTCGTATTTTGGTAACTATACCTGTAACGGTAGCTAGTGGAGAACGTAGTTTTTCGAAACTTAAGTTAATAAAGACATATCTACGATCAACGATTTCACAAACATGACTTAGGCCCGTATTTATAGTCGTAATTCTGCTGAGAAACTCAGCTAAAACCAGTCTTGAGACGTGATATGGTTAATAGATGAATCTTGAGAGTCAATTTGATATCCGTTTGTAATCTCGATTCAATAGAAATACTCAGAGGAAGTTTGTCTTGAGATGCAGCTTGAGTTGTACTTATCGCATTTCAATACTCGATACTTGAGAAAAGATCGCATGTGTACATATTAATAGTCTTTGGATTTCGTATCAGCTAAGATTTGAGTCGGGAAAAATTGCGTATCACTCAAGTGTGATTCAAAGGTAACTTGAGGAAAAATTGACAGAATTATTTACAGAACAATTTAATAATAATTTAATAATAATTTAATAATAATTTAATAATAATTTAATAATCATAAAAAGTACTTAATTACAGGTTAAGTAAAATGAATTGGATTGACAATTATGATCAATATGATATTTATGATCAATATGATATATATGATGAACTGCGCGAACGTTTACCAAAACGTTATATTTAGAGGGATTGTCCCGATTGCGCACATTACGGATCGGACACAGCGATATTTCCCGATCGGACACAGTCCTGATCGGACACAATCCCGATCGGACACAGTCCCGATCGGACACATTCCCAATCGGACACAGTTCCGATCGGACACATACAGTTGCATTCCGACACAGTCCCGATCGGACACAGTCCCGATCGGACACAGTCCCGATCGGACACAGTCTCGATCGGACACAGTCCCGATCGGACACAGTCCCGATCGGACACAGTCCCGATCGGACACAGTCCCGATCGGACACAGTCCCGATCGGACACAGGCCCGATCGGACACAGGCCCGGGTGCGGGAGGGGGGCCGAAGGCCCCCCTCGCACCCCTATAGGCACCATACTATTGGCGGGGCGGGTGCGGGAGGGGGGGGGCCGAAGGCCCCCCTTGCACCCCCGTGTGTGTGTGTGTGTGTGTGTGTGTGTGTGTGTGTGTGTGCGCGCGCGCGCCTGTATCCGATCGGGCCTGTGTCCGATCGGGACTGTGTCCGATCGGGACTGTGTCCGATCGAGACTGTGTCCGATCGGGACTGTGTTCGAATGCAACTGTATGTGTCCGATCGGAACTGTGTCCGATCGGGACTGTGTCCGATCGGGCCTGTGTCCGATCGAGCCTGTGTCCGATCGGGACTGTGTCCAATCGGGACTGTGTCCGTTCGGGAAATTCCTTTGTGTCCGATTGGTACTGTGCGCAATCGGGACTCACTTATATTAGAGATGCACGAAATCCCTTCGAATGGTGGTCTGAGAATGAATTTATCAATAGATACAGATTTCGAAAAGAATCTGTGATGTATTACATTCTCCCTCGAATTGAAGAGCCTCTTCGCAAAGCATCAAGAAGAGGTCTTCCAATATCACCAATTAAATAGCTCCTTTTATATCTTCGATTTTATGCTACAGCATCCTTCCAAGTTAGCTTAATTGATTTTTGAAAAAAAAAAGATATTTCTATATCCAGATCGCGGAATACTGTTTACATATTCTTACATATACATATATGAATTTGTATTTCTATAGATAGTATGCGGTGATTTAGAAGAAATTTCTCAAGCTAGCGCTTCGAATATTGTTCGTAATGTATCAAATTTGCTTGCCGGCATCCTTCCGTATGCCGGCAAGCAAATTTGATACATTACGAACAGGACTTTCGTTAAATTTCCAATTACACGTGAAGAAATTGAAAGAAATTGGCACATGTACCAAGAATTAGGCAGACAAGAAGGCTGGAATGGAATACCAAGAATCGATGGATCCATTGATTGTACACACATCAAAATAGTTAATACACCAGGCCAACAATTTCATGAAGCTTTCCGAAATAGAAAATCGTTTTTTTCAATAAATGTACAAGCTGTAGCTGAACCTCGAGGAGAATTTTTAGATATCGTAGCCCGATGGGCTGGTAGCACACATAATAGCCGCATATTTAATATGTCCCGTGTAAATATGAAATACATGCAAAGAGAATTAGAAGGTGCACTACTTGGTGATAATGGTTATCCTAGCCTTCCATATCTTTATACCCTTATATTGAATCCTCAGACAGCTCCAGAAATACGATATAATCGCGCTCATGTTAAAGCTCGCAATGTTGTAGAGCGTATGTTTGGAATTTGGAAAAGGAGATTTCCATGTTTGAGCCGAGGAATGGGAAATAAATTGGAAACAGTATGCAACATAATAGTTGCTTGCGCGGTTTTACATAATATTGCTCTTATACTTAAAGACGCTTTAATAATTAATAATAATTTTCCTCTTGAATTGCCCATACCAATAGATCCGATACCACCGCGTCCAGGAGAAGATATGGCTATCCGTCAAGCATTAATTCAGACACATTTCACTTAATTTGATATTATCCACATGTTTTAAATATTCCACACTATTTATAAAAATGTTTATAAAAATTATTAATAAATATTTAATTGAATTAATAAATATTTAATTGACTATTCCATTTAGTTATTATATATGTTAATTATTATAATTAATTAAATAAATAATTAAAATAAAAATAAAATAAAATGATAATAAAATGAGAGAGAGAGAGAGTAATATGTTAAATTATATTTTTTATTTATTTATACATAAATATAATATTATAACATAATATTATAACACTTAACGAACACATAACGAACATATAACATATTGTAACACTTTTTTTAAAATAACTTTTTTTTTAAATTTTCCAATTCCAATTCCGCTATATCTGCTCGTGCTTTGGCTTCTCTCTGCTTTTCTCTTTCCGTTCGAATTTGTTCTTCTCGTAACTGTTCCTCTAATTCTATTAATTTTAATCTTTGTTCTGCTTCGTTTTCTAAAATAATGCTTTTCTTGTTATCATATAGCATCTTGCGTTGCGTTGAAATTGGAGAACGTCGTGTAATTTGTGTTCTCGCAGGTGTTATATCTATTTTACTTTTCGGTTCCATATCTAACAATAAAAAATTTAATATTTAAAAATTAAATATTATATATAATAATAAAAAATATATATATAATAATATAAATTATATATGTAATATATATAATGTATATATATAATAAATATATATATATAAGGGGTTTCGTATATTGTGAAATAAAACTGCCTTGAGTTTCTGCAAATGAAAGTTACTATTTTACCAATATAATTTGCACTTAAAATTAAACTATTTACATTGATTTACATTACCTGCAAATGAAAGAAACAACATTTACAGCTAATATTTCACTCTCTCTTAATTATGCTTACTACTGGTTTCTCAATCAGAATCTTATATCCTTAACCGTCTCTACACATTCTGTCTCGTGATCACGTGCGCGAATCTACCCATGTCTTGCTCACTCCAATGCGCATGCGTATCTGACTGTAAGACAGCAGCCGGTTTCCAGTGAGCGGGACATTACGAATTCTAGGGATGACGAAATATAGCCATCCCCTAACCATATCTCGTTACATCTCCCCTCCTGGAGTAAAGAAAACAGTAGAGAGATACTAGTTTTCTTGATCGTCACGTACAATCGGTCCAGTTTTGTAATGTGAAACAATGACTCTGACTTCCTTCGGTCAGTCTGTACCTTATAAATAGAATTTGAAACTTTTTCTACAATTTTATACGGTCCAATTTTTAATTCATCCAGTTTTTTTCTGTTTAACCTATGACTATTCTCTACATAGACTAGATCACCTACATTAAATTCATGATATCTCCTGTTCTTATCAAATACTTTTTTATTATATTCATGAGACTTTCTTGTATTCTCTAGCGCAATTTTTCTATCTCTAAGTAGATCTCCGTGCGTTTTTTTTGTTTTAGTTCTTCGGGAATTATTGCTGTATTTGTACCTTCCAATAAATATTGTGGAGAATATCCTGTCACTGTATGTTCGGTTTTGTTGTATCTTTCTACACATTCGTGTGCTATTGTTGTCCAAGCGGTCTTTTCTCTTTTTTCATTTGTTCTACATCTGATTTTGTTAACTAGAGTCTGATTCAACCTTTCATTAAGTCCATTAGAAGAAGGTGTGTTCAATGCAGTGAATGTTAATATGATGTTTTCTCTATCCAAAAAATCTTTAAATTCTTTCGAATTTATACCCGGGTATTGGTCTGATAAGATCATGTCTATTTTATTGTCTGCTATTATACTCTGTATTAATCTTATGAAATCGTTCGCATTTTGAGTTTTTGATGTCAAAATATGAGCATATCTTGTAAAATGGTCGACGAGCAAGTGTAAATATTTCTTTGTTGAACGGGAGCCTCCGAATCCTCCAATCGTGTCTATAGAAACTATTTCATACGGATAAGTAGCCGGGCCCAGCTGTGACATCAACCCAATTTTGTGTCCTCCTCTCGATTTGTTTTTTATACAGATTTCGCAACTCTCACAGATTTTTTTTATATTCTGATCTAGATTTTTCGCTATATAAAACGATTTGATTTTTGCTTTCATTTGTTTCGTTCCTATATGACAATAGAAAGAATGTATTTTCTTTATAAACTCTTTACTAAAAACTTCTGAAAGAATAATTTTTTCTTTTTTTCCCGCCTTTTTGTAATACATGTTGTGTTTGAAAATCAGCGTATCTTTAGCATTTTGCAAATCAGTATTATGCTTTTGATCGTTTTCAATCTTCTCTACTTTTATAAAATTAACAGTTTTCAAGATTTCATCTTCATTTTCATAGGATTCCATTACTGGGTTTCGGCTTAAACAATCTGCTTCTAAATTGTGTTTCCCTGGACTATACTTTATTTCAAAATTATATTGCGATAAGTAATACGTTAGGTCTCCCAATTCCTCATCTGTTCTGGCCTTAATATTCATATTTTCTAGGGGTTTATGGTCCGAGAATACCGTAAATTTTTTTCCAATAAACCAATGTTGCCAATATCTTATTGCTTCCTTTATTGCTAGACATTCTATGTAAATTGCTTTTTTCTTTTTTGAGTTTCATTTAACTTTTTCGAAAGATATGCCACTGGTTTTTGTTCTTTATTCAATTGTATTTGCTTTAACACCGCCCCGATACCTTGTAGACTTGCATCAGTGTAAATGCATATTGGGAGATTCGGATCGAAAATTGTTAAAATTGGCTGGGAACAGAGTAGTGTTTTCATATTATCAAATGCCTTCTGGCATTGTTCCGACCAAGTGAACTTTTGTTCCTTTCTTAGTAAATTGTGTAATGGGTCTAATACAATCGAAATATTTGGCACATATTTTCCATAAAAATTGATCTTTCCCAAAAATTGACGAACATTCTTTCTTGTTTTAGGTATAGGAAAATTTTTTATAGAAATCACATTATCTTTCAGTGGACTGACTGAGTTGTTTCGTATTATATGGCCCAAATACTTGACGGAATCTGCTGCAAAAATACATTTGGGAAACTTTAATCTAAAGCCCTCTTCCATAATTGATTTCAACAGTCTTGACAAATGATCTATGTGCTCTGCAAAATCCCTAGAGAAAACCAGGATGTCATCAATATAATTTACACAAAAATTAGCAAGCTTATGTTTTCTTATTATATTATTTAATATTCTTTGGAAAATTGCTGGTGCTGTTTTTAAACCGAATGATAAACATGTCCATTGGTAATGTCCCTCTTGGGTTACAAAAGCTGTTTTCTGTCTATCTGCAATTTTTAAAGGAATTGACCAAAAAGCCGAGTTTATGTCGAGCGTTGAGAATAGTTTACAGTTCCTGGTTTTAACTATCAGGTCTTCAATTAGCGGGAACGGTTGCGGTTGTGGGATGACGATTTTATTCAGTTCCCCAAAATCTATGCATAGCCTTGCCCTTTTATCTTCATCTCTCTTGAATGCCAACGTCACTGGAGCAGCAAAAGGGCTATATGATTCCTCGATCAAGTTTTTCTCTAATAATTTCGTAATTTGTTGTTCTATTTCTTTCTTGTCTTCTATCGAACATCTGTATGGTCTTTTGCAGCAATATTTATCAATTATTAGGTCTATATGGGCTTCATAATCTCTAACCGTTCCTATATCATATTTATCTTTAGCAAAGACCGTTTTATATTTATCAATCAACTTGTCAATTTCAGCCTGTTGTTCCATCTCTAAGTTATTAATTGATATCTGAAATTTCCTTGTATCTATATGTTCATTGTAATTTATTTTATATTCATTAATATTTTCTTTTCCTTTTTTTGGATTGTTCTTTGAATTTTGTGGATTCATTTTGTTTTCAACTTTATCCTCAGGAATGACCTGAATTTTTTTAGTTATTTCCAATTTCTCATTTTGAATTAGTTGAAACTTTTTGATACAGTCTAATCCAATTAAAAAATCATATTTGAAATTTTCTTTGTCCACCACAAAGACATCCATATCCTCTTCAATTTCGAAAATTTTAACTTTCAAAGTAACTATACCGTCTGTCTCTTTTACACCATTAATCGTTGTTAAACCCACATTTTTTGCATTATTAAATTTTTTTCTCGGTATGCCTAATAGTTTTGAATTTATCAAGGAGACATTTGAGCCGGAATCATAAATGCCTATAACCTCAATAGTGTTGTTTAACAAAACTTTTACCTTGATTAATGGTGGTACAATTAGTTTTTTTGATCGACATCATTCAATTATAATTTTAGTTCGGAATTATTTACGTGTTTGATTTGCTCTTTCTTTTTTTGTTCGTCATCTTTATCTTTATACCAGCATAAAGATTCTGGATGAAAACGATTATTTTTATTTCTCTTTTCGCAAATCGTACATGGTTTGTGGCTATTAGATCTATCTTTGGGTTTTTTTTCCTGGTTGGTTGTAGTCTTCCTCTCTACATTTTTTACCAGATATTCTAGGCCTCTAATCTCATTAAACAAGTTTTCGACCGTTTTCAGTTTTTCTTTATCTATTCTATTCCTCACGAAGTTTGGTAATCCCACCGCAATGAGAGTAATTAAGGTCGTTACTGTAATTTTCTTGTCAGTTTGTATTAGAAGATTTTGTTTTCGCACCGCATAATCCAACAATGAACCAGATAAATATTTATATGACATCGCATGAGTCACTGGAATCCACCCTTTATCTGCATAAATCTCACAAAATTTTTGTTTCCATTGCAGCCACTCTGATTCTAACGTTAGGTTTATAAGCATCGCATTATACCAATTCATACACGCATCTTCCAGAAACAATCTAAATATTTCAATTTTATCTATATCTTTTCCAATACCTAACCGAGTACATTCGCGTTCAAACGTATTTATCCATTCAGATACATTACAACTTTTACCTGAAAATTTTTTTAGTACAAACTTCTCTGATAATTTTTTTAAATTTCGCTTTTCCGAATCTTCGTTGCCTTGTTGGTTTGCAAATTTTTCCAAGATCCTTGTTAGCATTTCTTCTGACAGGTTCAGTGATGATGTTGCCCCTTCCTCTCGTGAAGTAGCTGGTGTTTCAATTGATACCTCTTCTAATATATAATTCTTGAATATCATATTCCCCTCTTCGTCTTGGTATAATTTCAAAATATCCTCTGGTAATTTAATACACATTCTTCGAGTTTGTCCTCTTTTCTTCAAAGTATTTTGTATTTGTCTGTAAGCTGTAGTGGATGCCAGCTACTTATGATGCTCCATCAGCTGATATTGATCAGGCATGATGTAACCTTTATTCTCCTGAGTTGTTATTGAGGTTAGGACACATTTGACTTTGGATCTTCGGCGTGTGCTTTCAGGCTAAATGTAAATTTTAGTCTGTCCATCTTGGCTAATTTTGTTTGTCTTGAATTAGCAATAAAAATGTTGTTTTATAAGGGGTTTCGTATATTGTGAAATAAAACTGCCTTGAGTTTCTGCAAATGAAAGTTACTATTTTACCAATATAATTTGCACTTAAAATTAAACTATTTACATTAATTTACATTACCTGCAAATGAAAGAAACAACATTTACAGCTAATATTTCACTCTCTCTTAATTATGCTTACTACTGGTTTCGCAATCAGAATCTTATATCCTTAACCGTCTCTACACATTCTGTCTCGTGATCACGTGCGCGAATCTACCCATGTCTCGCTCACTCCAATGCGCATGCGTATCTGACTGTAAGACAGCAGCCGGTTTCCAGTGAGCGGGACATTACGAATTCTAGGGATGACGAAATATAGCCACCCCCTAACCATATCTCGTTACATATATATATAATTATATATATAATAATATAACATTATTAGTATTAATATTATTATGTATATATTATATATTAAAATTTATATTATATATTATATATTATTAAAATATTATATTTTTTTATTATATTATATCAAATTATTATATTAAGCCCACTTTACACGATCTATAATTCGCGACAGAATTCGGGACAGAATTTTATTTATAAATTTTATTCATCGTGTAATACAGAAAACATTTGAATATGTATAATACATACAAAATAAAATATATATCGCAATACACGTATACATTAAAACATATGACGCATAAATTTATAAATAGAATTCTATCTTCAATTATGTCTCGAATTATAGATCGTGTAAAGTGGGCATTATATAATAATATTATTATTAATATTAATTATAGTATATAATATAATTATATTAAATAAATAAATTATATTATAACTAATAAGTATTATTAATAGAGGAGGAAAGATGGCGAGCGGAGTAAGGTGACGTGATTCTGCCACAGTGATAGTGTGTGGAGTGTTTGACAGGATGGGAAGAGGGTGAGAGGTCGGTGGGTGGTGGAGTCAATGGAGGAAGAGGAAACGAGGCGGAGGGAATGGAGGAGAGGAGGGGGATGAAGCAGAAGAGGAGTTGTGGGTGGAAGGAAAATTCGGCTGGCATGATTCAGGAGATTTTGGAGCAGGAAAAGGGAGAGATGGTGGCGACAGAGGAAGGATTGGCGGCCGGAGTGTGGAAGCGAGAAGAGTGGTCGGTAAAGAGGAGAGGGGTAGAAGAAGACCGTATGTACCGGCAGGTAGCAGGAAGGAGGTTTTGAGGCAACAGGTGGTGGCGACACTGGAAGGCCGGGAGGCCACGTGCGCGGAACACGTGTTGCGACGGGTTAGAGGGATACGCAGTTGAGCGGCATACGTGCGTGGAGCTAAGGGTGATAAGTAGTGGTGCGTGGAGGTCGCAGTATAGAAAGGTTAAGAGAGAGAAAGTGGTGAGACTGTGAGTTTAGGGGCTGGGAAGAGGACTGGTTGAGCGAGCTCGGCACAAGAAAAGAAGAGGAGGCAGGGGGAAAAGGAAAAGTTGGTGGAAGGGAGGGGAAGAGAAGAAAGAGGGTGGCGGTGTGGGGCAAGAGTGAAGGGGAAGAAGCAGAGGAAATCGCAAAGGAGTTGAGGTGGACGAGAAAGAAAGGACTGAGAATAATGGAGAGAGAAGAGGATGAAAGTGACAAGATGCAGAGCGAGGAGGAAGAGGAGACGACGGAGGATGAGACCGAAGACGCTGAGGAGAAGAAAGAAAAAAAGGAAAAGAAGAGAGAGGACGCTACGAGAAAAGAAGAAGGGGCAGGGGGTAAAGGAGTGGCTGGCGGAAGGGAGGGGGGAGGGGAAAGAGAGCGGTGACGTATGACAGGGTCGAGGAAGGGAAGGGAAATGAGAGACAGGAGACCAGGAAGAAGGAAGTGAAAGAAGGAAGAGGGGGAGAAGTGGAGGGACACGGGAAGAAGGAAAAGGGGGTGGGAGGGTAAGAGGGAGGGGGAAGGATTCTTTCTGCTTTGTATGTTATAGAGGTCCAGGCGAGCTAAGGTGAAGGGGAAGAAGCAGAGGAAATCGCAAAGGAGTTGAGGTGGACGAGAAAAAAAAAAGAGGACTGAGAATAATGGAGAGAGAAGAGGATGAAAGTGACAGGATGCAGAGCGAGGAGGAAGAGGGGACGACGGAGGATGAGACCGAAGACGCTGAGGAGGAGAAAGAAGAAAAGGAAAAGAAGAGAGAGGACGCTACGAGAAAAGAAGAAGGGGCAGGGGGTAAAGGAGTGGCTGGCGGAAGGGAGGGGGGAGGGGAAAGAGAGCGGCGACGTATGACAGGGTCGAGGAAGGGAAGGGAAATGAGAGACAGGAGACAGGAAGAAGGAAGTGAAAGAAGGAAGAGGGGGTGAGGTGGAGGGACACGGGAAGAAGGAAAAGGGGGTGGGAGGGTAAGAGGGAGAGGGAAGGATTCTTTTTGCTTTTTGCTTTATATGTTATAGAGGTCCAGGCGAGCTAAGTTGGGCATTGAAGGGGAAGGGCGGAAGGAAAAGGAAAACAGAAGGAGAGAGGCAAAAAGGGACGTCAGG
Source organism: Lasius platythorax (assembly GCA_963971435.1). NCBI lineage: Eukaryota > Metazoa > Arthropoda > Insecta > Hymenoptera > Formicidae > Lasius > Lasius platythorax. The sequence goes on along the minus strand of OZ020544.1, from coordinate 1,572,463 downwards.
ATGCAAGGAAAGGGAAGAGCAGAAGGACAAATAAATCAGAGGAGAGAGATGGAGGGAAGAAGGTCGAGAAACGCAAGAAGACAAGAAAGAAAGAGAGTAAGGAGGGAAGGAATTGGGAATTGGGAAGAGGGATGGAAGCGAAGGAAGGGAGGTATGAGAGTGTAAGGGTCGCCGATGGCCAGGTCGCGAGGGGGAATGGTTTTTAAGTTTGTAAAGGTTTGGGACCGCTCCTTAAAAGCGCCTTTGAAGCCCTAAGAGGACAAATAAACGAATACATACATACATAAGTATTATTAATAAATATTAAATATAAATATTTTAATTACAATACTATGACTATGACTTCAGCAAGTTTTTGTGTATGTTTTTGTGTATGTTCTAGTTTTTTGCTCTTTTTTATCGGTTCAAATACTATTTAAGAAAAGGCAAGTAGATATTAATAATATAGAAAATTTATATATTGTATATATATCTCGTATTTTTAAATATTTATTAATAAAAATGTAAATAAAATGTAAATAATTATACAAAATTATTAATAATATTTAAAATTATTTAATACTAAAATTATTAATATTTAAAATTTATAAATATAAAATTTATAACTATGTATTGTGACGTAACCGTCCCGCGCGCGTCCGCCGAGTTCCTCCCTAATCGCGTCAGGCGAAAAATAACGAGAACCGTGCCGCAGAGAGGCGTCTGTCATCGTTCTTTTCGTTCAAGCGTTAAAGATTTTTATTTTTTTTAAATTTTTGGTACGAGCCATTGCTTACGGAGGCAACCGAGGCAAAGGAGGAAGTAGGAATCCGGCTAACAGCAAAATTCTATGGAGATCGAGGGAGAGAGAGAGAGTAAGTACGAATCGAGAGCGAAGAGCGCGGAACACGAGCAGGAAAGGAAAAAGCAGCGGCAAGGCCCGTGGCATTCTACCGGAGAGGAGTCAGCGGTGGAAACTCGGAGACGGCCCTGTCGAACGGGACTTACAATTATATTCCGCAATACCGTGGGTGCACGCGCCCCCGACACGGCCTTGAGCGTGCCGCATACCGGCGTTATCGCGTGCCGTCGCGTGATTGGCCGCGATAACTTGCACCTCACGTGCGCAGCCGTGGGGAAGGCCCCGGGCCATCGATCCTGGATCGCGAGGATCCGGGAATCAGTCTGTCGCGACACGTGTACTGGGGAGGACCTCGTGCTACCGCTCCCGTGTTGCCGCCTTGAGGAGGATTTTGTCTAAGAAGGACGAGCGTTGCCGACCTACCCGAACCAGGAGGGACGAGGTGCCGGTGAAGTTGCCCTCCGTATAAACAGCCATGTGCGATCGCGTCCGGGATCGCGTCATTCTGTCGTCGTCGTTGTAATTTTAGTGGTTTTTGGTGTCCGGGCTATGCCCCGTAATTAATCAAGTTTTTAGTGTCGCGGCCACGACGACAAGTGATCTCGATCCCCGGAGCCTGCAAAGCACAGGCCTCGTTTATTGTAGTTACTCGTGATATCGCGATCGCGTTCAGGGATTGATGTCTCTCTGGAGATTCGCGTCGCGAATATCTTATTGCATGTAATTAAGCGTCGTATGGCATGTCGAGGTACGTAGTGTGAATGCGATAGAGTGATTGAGCGTCGCGTTCGACGCGTGCGATTGCGTGAGCCGCCCGTAAAGAGTGAATGTGTGTAAGAAAATTGCGTCGCGTTGCCGGCGTCTCGATTGCGCTTATTCTGCTCGCCTGTATCGGAAATTTCGCGACGACTCAACCCGGCAGGCGAGGCCGTCGTGACCGAAAATCGTCGTTGTAATTTGCCGTCGGGAAATGTCCGACGTATGATATTTCGTCGTTGTAAGAATTTCGGACGCCGGATCGAACATCCAGTCTCGTACGCGAATCGCTACCACCGAACGCGGCGAGTATTAATTCTGAAGTGTCGTATTCTTTCTGTCTGTCTCGCGAATATTACTCTTACCCATACTTATGTTTAGAGTTAAGTTACAAAGCTTTTGTCGGGTTTAATGTCGATTAATATAATCAATTCTATTCGTCCATTTTCTGATCCGAGATTATATTATCTTTAACTTGCCGTCTTTCTTAAGTAATATTTTTCTTTGTCGCTTTATTCAACAGCCATTATTCGCGGGGCCTTGTTCACGAGCCCGCTATTCTTAATTATCTCCGCTTCTTTCTTTCATTATGTCTAACTTTACTTGAAATTTATCTTTTTGGAAACTGGTTATTATTAATTATCTCTGTTTTTTCCTTTCTCTTTAATTATTCGTATCGGTCTTTGAATTATATTACTTTCTTATCTTATTATGATTCTCTCTAAGCACCTCTAATTCATTATTATTTTGTAATAAACCCGGCATTATTTATCTTATTTATTGGCTTTCTTTTTTTTGTGTTCGTTGCCGTCTGTATTTTTAGTCTACTGTGTCCGTCGCCTCTTGCCTAATTTCGCGTTCCGTCAACCAACACCCTGCCCCTCTGCCGTTAGGCGAGCTAGCCCGCCCGTGACGAATACTGATAATTAACGGTCGCGTAATTTCGTCGATATCGCGAATTGACGCGTGAGAGACCGCGTCTGGCGCCCAATCTTCGGTTTTCGCGTTAGATACTCGGTTTTCGGCACGGCACGCGCGGAACTCACAGCATCCCGTTCCTTTGCGGCGCGTTATCCTTTCCCTTGACCCTTTCGCCCTTTTTGTCGGCGACTTTCCCGCTCGACTCTCGCGTTCAACAAGGAAACTCCCCGTCGTTGGCGCAAAAAAGAAGATCCGCGCGACGGCGAGAGCGGGATGGCAATTAACCCCGTTCACACCGGGAATAGAAAGTCGTCGCAGTATTAATAAAAATATTTATTAATATTAAATAATTTAATTATAATACCTCCGTCTTCAGATTCTTCAATCGAAACAGTGTCGTTTGTCATCAGATAAAATAATTGATTCACTAGCTGTAATATAATAATATATCTTTGTTCGAGATTACGATCAAAACGGCGAGAAGGGCGAAAATCGCGCTTGAATTGCCGCGCGCCCAATGACGTGTACTATGACGCGGCTCGAGCAAATCGCGGGCCCCGAGCCTGTCGTCATAGCGCGTCAATCACGTCGTTGGCCGACATCACCGGCGGCCTATCAGGGGCAGCCCGTTGGCGGTCAACCACCACAGCAAAATATTTATTACCGAACAATTAATGCCCTTCCAGAAAGTTCCTAAAAGACTTCCAAATAAACAGTTTTTAAACAAAACTGTCGTCCGGAAAGTCGTCGACATCTCGAGAAGCCGGGATCTTTCTGGAAAGGCACTCTAAAATAAATACGCCACGCGCAAGGGCCGCCTCGCACAACTCCGAGTATCTCCGAAGCGTGTACGTTATATCAACCGATTAGAAAATCTTCACTAATTCTTTCGCAGTTCGATTCAGGAGGAGAGGCTCTTCTCAAATTCTCGTCGAATATTTCCGTTGCTCGCGGATTAATAATCCTGTAATTTGGTTAGTGTAAAATCGTGCTCGTGTATGAATAAAAAAGTTGTGTCGTTTTAAAAAACTGAGTTATTCAGCAAACCGTATCCTTGCTCACGCGAACTCCTTTCATCGTTCTCGCGCGCGGAAATCTCGCTCCGCGTACTCCGCTCTCTTGCAAACAATCTTAGTATACATTAGTATTAGTAAACATATTATTGGTATTAATAAACATTTATTCTTACGTTCACCAGTTTGGAGATTGTCGGAATCATTAGTTGACGGAATTTCTACAATTAAATGTGGGTTTATTATTTCTATTAGCGGCTCTATTTCTGCATCTTCAAAGCTTCACCACCACCCGTAGCAATTCTATGTTGCCGTTCTTTGGCTAATTTGCCTCGTTGCCGCTGTTTTAAATTTGCCCATAACCGTTGTAATTGCTTATCTGTAGCCTATATGTAAAAAATCGATTACTCAAATAATATAATACGTGCACATACACGTGCACGCGCAACTAAATAAGAAACTATTTTATAAATTTATTGTAAATTATAATAATTACCTTCTTATTAATATTAGTGCTAGCATTGAAAGCAGCTGCAATCTTTAGCCATGCTTCCTGCTTGGCTTTTATTGAACTGCCATCCGTTTTCTTATTTTCTATTATATTTTTATAATTTACTAAACACTCAACTAAGAATTTTTTTGCAAAAGAAGTAAAATTTTTCTTCTTTTGTGTCGACATTCTGTCACTTTTATATTCACTATTATGGTTTGTAAAAAAGGTTACTTTCAAACAAGCGTGTATCGCTGTTTTAATCAATATTTTGAATCTCAAGACGAATTTCACGTGAGTAATCGTTCCGTTTTTCAGCTGAATACAGTCTCAGTTGATCTTTAATCAAAATGTAACTATTGAACCGTCCGTCTCTCAAGACATGAAACTCCAATCTGAGTATCTCACCTGATACGCTTTTGAGACGAGATTTGAGAAACGACTATAAATACGGGCCTTACTAATTTAGCTACTCTTTCAATTGAAAATGAAATTGCCGAAAACTTGGATTTCGCCGATTTGATTCGAGTGTTTGCCGGCAAAAAGGCCCGAAAAGTAAAGTTTTATTAGACTTCCGTAATCTCCGAAAACTCTAGTTTAACTTTTGTCCTCTAGGGAACCGGTAAAAAATACAAAACAATAAGAAAATACAAAAAATACAAAAAATGGAAATGAGAATAAAATATAAAAGTATAAAAAAAAACAAAAAAAGGAGCTACAAAAACTTTCTACGTCCACGTCGTTAGCTCTGGGTAAAGCTAAAGGAAAGTTCTCTGAATTTTCATGTGCGTTCATTCGTTTATATCCGTTTAGATTAGTAAAGCTGCTATGTAGTCTAAAAACTTTTAGAATTTAACTACAGATTCGTAATCAGCGATATCGAAAACCCCTAAAAGGCAGAAGTACTTTATTAGTGAAATTTGAAAATTTCAAAAATTTCACTACCGTTCCGGACCGTTCGGCAACGAGTTCGTGCCTTTTTGGGGCTCTGTACAAACCTGGTAATTGTACACAACATGAACGTTTTATATATACAAAAATTTTTTGCCAAAAAGACCACTATTTTTGATGAGAAATGCCGCTTCTCTAAAGGTTAACCGTTAATTGTATGCATCTATAATCTATTATTCAGTTATTCTCTTTAGACTTCCGGTTCCGACTTCCGTAGACCATAACCTTCTGCTTTGCTAGTTTGAGAGTGAGAGAGATTCCCTAAAATCTAAAAACAAAATGGGGTTCGCCGTTCGATATTACCACCTTGTCTTTTCTTTCTCAAGAATTTCGAGCCCTTGAATTTAAATGGGCGCCACGGTAATCTTGCCCAGGGCGCCAATGTTGCTAAAACCGTCACTGTTTCCAATAACTATAATCAAGTTTTATGTGAATTAAGTAAACATACTGCTTCCACAGAATTATATTTTTATGAAAGCAGTTACAAGTACAGTAAATTTAAGGAAGCATTAATAATAAATAAAAATGGGCAAGTAATTAATGTTTTACCAATAACAACGATAATATAAACGAAATATAAACGAAGAAAAACAATATCTTAAAAATGTGGATTTCTATGCAGAGTAAATGATGCTATTATAATTGAACGATTTAAACAGTTTCTAACAACAGTATCCAAGTGTTCAAGAGTGAGAAATATTTCGACATTTATTAAATTAATAGGAACATGTTCATATAGACAATCGAATAAACTTGGTCATTCGCAAGCATGTTACGTTGATCACAAATTATGTAACTCTAAATTGTTGGTTTTGCATTTTTTGTCACCACATTATCCAAGAGTAAGATATATACAAAAACTTACTTATCGCTTGACACATTATTACAATGAACTATTAAAATTGGACAAAGCTATACGTATTGGCGATGTGCAAGTTTTGAAGGAAATTGTTGATACTCTATGTGGGAAATGTATGTCTACCAATGTCATTAACAAGACAGTTATAAATTTAAATGAAGATGAAATACTATCAAAGTATTCGAAAGCATTCGCCGTATTTACAAAACGATCTATAGATACACCACAATTTGCATGTTTATCGTGTGAAAAACTTTGCTTTAAAAGAAATGTTGTTGATGTAGGAAAGTTTAGAAAACCTTTAACAGGAGAACAATGAAAGAAATTAATAGATAATAGATTATTTACAAAATTTAGAGAGTACATTATATATTTGCCAATACTATTTGACGTATTTTCGTAAAGGCACTTTACCACCGAAATGTATTTTGAATAATTTACACGTTGACAAGACACCGGACGTAATAACAACGTTAAATGAATATGAAAATATTTTGATACAAAGAGCAAAAGCTTTTCAAGTTGTGCAGAAAATTGAAACAGTATCAAAGAAAAATTTACTACAATCACATCTTCAAAAGAAAGTTAAAGGCAGAATGTTTCATTTACCATTGCCAATAAAAAACGAAAAAACGAAAAAAAAAATTTGTAAACCAACAGACATAATAAATTGTGATCATGAATTATACATTTTAGTCCATGGTGTGCCAACTAAATCTAAAATAATATGGGAAAATTTAGTAGATGTTAAAAATGTTTATGAAGTTGTTCGCGGGGAAGATCGAAATCGAGAAGATCTGCCCCCACGATAATTTAGAAGAGAAAATTGCCGGAATCCGCTCAGAATTGAGCGCGAAGACGGTAGGTTGCACAAATCCGAAGATCCGCTGAAGGGTCAGTGAAGGGAGAGAAAATTTGACGTGTCGTGTCGTCTATAACATTTATTTTATAACAATTCACAAGCTGGCGCGAGCGACGATCCGTATCAATCTAGCGAACGGAGATCTTCTGGTCCGTCCCTTAGAAAGCGGCCTTTAAACGAGTCGGATATCTTGAAGATCGGAGATTTTGATCGCGGCCGACGGAGATCTTGATCGCGGCCGACGGAAATCTTGAGCGCAAGGCCGAGGACGGTCGCGAAGGAGATATGATCATCAGCTCGCGAATATAACAAAATTAAGGAATAATTATATTAATTCTTTGATTAATCGCTGCTTATGTTGCGCGAATACTTTGTACTGTCACAATTATAACGAAATCGCTTACGTGCTACGAGGCGAGACGGTAAGTTTGTAAACCGAGATTCACTTGTGTCGCAGCGATCACGACGCGATCGCTCGAGAGAAAAAGTACATCGGTTCACGCAGGAAGTCGATGATTCACTAAACACACGACACAAGCTTCACACGACAAGAGAAAAGACGACACGAGCAAAAAACGACACGAGAGAATGGTCGAACAGACTGAAAGAATTAACGGCCACACGCCGATCGATCAGGTGAATCTCACGGTTCGAGCGTTACGTTGAGAATGACTGCTTAGTCGTGCCTTGGAATCCGGAAGACTCTCTTATTCATATATATATATATTGCGGAATGTGGCGCGATCCTCGTGTTTTCGTCTTTTCGGACAATAGAACGGGTAATTGATCGCGTGTCGAACACGTGCCGTCCTCGCGAAGTTCGGCGCTCGGACGAGAAGAAAAAGCGCGCGACGCGTCGCTCGGCGCGTGATCGCGATCTGCTACCGAGCTTATGTATCTGCCCGGAATGCGAAGCTCTCTAAATCTAAATCTCGATCCCCCATCACCGTTAGGCATTCCCCCCCTGTAGGGGAAACGCCAAATGTAGATGTAGTTTCTGTGGTGCGTAATGCGACTTCGTCGCAATCACCCCAGACGTGCGTTGCACCTTCCGCTGAGGAAGGTGAGAGGGGTCCATCGCAGACGTCCCTTTCTCAAGGGACTGCGATAGTGGGGACGACCACCAAAAAGAGGGGAAGGGCCGACCCGCTAAAACAGCGGACTACGTGGGCTTGTCTGAGGCACTGGAGAGACTCAACAAGGCCCGAAGGGAAGAACTGAGGGTCCGGGAAGAGGAGAATATCCTTAACCCAGATTTCCTCCCAGCCTCTGTCAAATGGGAAAGGAAGTTTTCTGATGCGGAGACGTATCTGGACTCGGTCCAGGGGTTCTCCGCAGTAGAATTAGAGACAAAGGCGAAAAAAGTCTTGGCACTTGTTGAACGTATGTCCAGCAAGTCGGAAGGCCTCATAGAGACGTACAAAAGGGGACTGCGTCTGGCAGCCCTTAAGGCAAGAGTGATTGTTGCGGAATTTAGCGACAGAATCGGTCGACCCGCGGAGGGGATCGAGACGCTTCGATCTGCGAACCAACATCTTCGCCGGAAGGTGGACGCCCAACACTGTTGAAAGAGGTACATCCCCGGTTGAGGAGGAGGGAACTCCGTCACTCTCGATTACTCGGGGAGCGGCCATCTTCTCATACCGGAAGCTTACGACTGACATGGACGTGGATGCTCCATCCTCTCCAGTCAGCGTAGCTTACACACCTGTGTTAGAAGATAGGGCAACAAGCCTTATAACGGATTGGCTTAAAGGGATGAAGGAGTCTTCGGCTCAGACCGAAGAACACCCGAGATCTGACTGGACAGCAGTTACTGGGAAGAGGTCTCGAATGGAGGTTGATAAACCCTCCAAAGACCAACATGATCCCCCTGCAAAAAGGGGGAAGCGGAGGATGGAACTTCTTCAGACCGATTCTCGTAAGAGGAAGCCGGAAGAGGCTAAGGATTACAAGAAAGATCCAATGAAAGAGGGGAACAAGCAAACCCCCATAGGGACGAACGATCCTCTCGGCGAAAAGCCGAAGAAGAGAAGACGGAAAGGGAAGGGTAAAAGAGGAAGGGGGAAGGTCCCTAATCTCCCTCGACACCCACGCTCGGCGGCGGTTACACTCGCCATTCCCGAGGGGGGTTCCCTTACCTATAGGGATGTACTTGTGAAGGCCAGGGAGAAAATCTCCCTAACCAACTTAAAGATCTCGGAGTCTCGGGTCAGGAGAACCATGACCGGGACAATCTTGATCGAGATCCCGGACAAGGAGGCTCCTCAGAAGGCCGATCGACTTCACGATGAAAGCATTGGGAAGTGACGGGGTCAAGGTCACGAGACCTGAAAAACGCGCAGAAATGCGCCTTCGAGGTCTCGAGGTGTCTGCGATCCCGAAGGATGTGACCGACGCCATTGCGGGGAAGGGAGGGTGCAAGCCGGAACAGGTCCGAGTCGGAGAGATTCGATTTTCCCCAGCGGGTTTGGGCTCTGTATGGGCTAAATACCCCTTAAACGTTGCCATCAAGGTGGCGAAAGTGAAGAAGTTGCGGGTGGGGTGGGCTGATGCGACGGTGGATCCGCTCAAGACCCACCCCACGCAGTGCTACCGATGCCTGGCCTTTGGCCACGTGCAGGTTCGGTGCACTGCTCAGGTGGATCGCTCCCGCCTTTGTTACAGATGCGGGGAGCCTGGCCACCTAGCCGCCCGGTGTTCCGCGGATAAAATTAAATGTCCTCCGTGTGAGGGTGAGGGAAGGCCTGCGGAGCACCGGATGGGGGGAGCTGAGTGCTACCCCCTACTAAAAGGGAAGAAGAAGACGGCCCCCAGGAAAAGACTTAACGTCAAATCCGGGGGCAAAGCCGGTGATCCCGGCGAACCCCCTGAAGGAGCCGTCTCTCAATCTCTCCCGACGCAGTATGCGCCGGACCTCCGAGGCTGGAGAAGAAAGGAGGGAGGAGGAGGGGAAGAGAGGGGGCCTGCTAGCCCACCCTGCTGATCCTCCCTAGATCCCTCCTCACTAGAGAAAGGAGACGACGTGGGTGACAAAATCCACCCTCTCGTCGTGTGACCGGGAAACTGCGGATTTTGTCCGCAGTTTTCCCGACGCAACAGTTAGTTGCGCTCCCGGGGGACAAACGCTACATTTGTCCCCCGATGCGCCAGCGAGGTACAGACTGTGTTGGGCGGGGGCCCTACACTGTCATTGCACGTACCTCTCAGGTAGGGGAGACGGGCTGTGTGGCCCGGCCCGTCTCCAAAGCTGAGATACGGGGGAGGGAGATCTTCACTCCCCTCCCACTTGGGAAGGCGCGGAAACGCGCAGCGTGGGGCCCCCTGGATGCAATGTGCAAACAGTTCCCGGGGAGCCCATCTCCATGCGCAGGGAAGGTCACTAACGAGTTTTAGCCGGTAAGAGTCCGGCACTACCCGTCCTCTCTTCCCGGGAAGGGTGGGTGTCCATGAGAATTTCTCGTTGTTAAAAAAAAAAGATAATCGAGATAAGACTTTAGATCTTTTATGTTTCCCCGATTTATATCCATTTGGGAAAAATGATCAATGTGAATATAGCGGCTTATTATAAAACGCCATGGAAAAACTCGTCTTAATCCGAAGTCTGGTTCTAGCGTCACTGCCCCGTATGTCATGATTCTCGTGCCGTTTGCTGCGTACAATTCGAAAGTTTGCATTTCACGTCTACCTTGCATCATTCTGCGCGGGTAGACGCTTACGTCTGATCCAGTATCTATTAAGTATCTTGTTTTTGATGCTCTGTCTGTCATGTACAGGCGGCGAGGTTCGGGGCCGTGGTCATTGGCCGCTATCAATGACTGGCCTCGTCGTTTTTCGACTTTTTGAATGTGCACGGTTGAGTGCATTTTCGTGCTTCCGCTCCGAATCTTCTATGGTAGTAACATACGCCTTCTTGTTTAGGCGTTTCCTGCCGTGTTCTGCTTTTTGAACGGCTCCTTGCCCGACTCTGATGGCTTTTCGTGTTTGCTCGTTTCACTAATTTCGCCATTTGTGTGGTGAGCGCTGCGACCTGCTTTGTAAGCGCTTCCATTTGTGTTGCCCACGGAGCGGTTGCTTGTGTAGCTGCTGCTTGCGGTATTGCTGCTACGACGAGTGCTCTGCTACTGACGTCGTGTATTTTGTCTGCTTGCTCTGCCACGCTGCCTAGGCTGTCGTCGGTCCTGGTTGCCAGGATTGCTTGCATCTGTGGAGAGAATCGTCCGAGCCACAGGGTTCGTAAGAGCTCGCCTGACACGGTGCTGTCGGCGAGCACCTTGCATCGGGATCAGTCGCGATTCACCGCTTTGAGTGCCTAGCACTAAGGAGCACAAACCGTTGACTTTTTTGGCAATCACTAGACTTGCCGCGAGCTCTCTCTCCTCACAGCATTGCAGCCGTCAAGGGAAGAACGAGTTATCTCACGTCCACGGTCACTACCGCCGCCCACATCACCGGGCCCAGTGCGGCAAGACGACACCGCGGGATCGCCGGTACCACCCAGGACCAGAGCCGAGCGCCACGTTAAGTGGAGCTTTCTGCCCTGGACGCTAGCCTCGACCTACCACCACCGAGGTAAACACGGCCCCCGCGAAATCTTTTGGCGACGTGGGACATCCGAGTACGCAGATTTACGAGTCTGAGGGAGACCTGGGAGGTTCCTCGCCTGCTGTCGCCACTTTTAGCCTCGCCGACACGGTCCTACACCAGGGCCACGTAAACGGCGCTGCCGGCACGCGTACACCGGGGCACGCAAGTGACTACGCTAACACCACGCGTAGACCAGGCCACGCAGTCCGACAGCGACTGGGAGCCAACCACCCGGACTTCTGCTACGCAGACGGAGGACGCTGCAAATCCAGCTGTCCGAGAGGCCTCACCAAGTCGTACGCCACCCGGTACGCCACCAGCGTTGCGGCGGGCGCGTTTCGCGCCGATCAGGCCACGAAGGCGTTCTAGGCCGCCTAGGACCAGCCGCTGGGGACCGGCCAAATTCACCAAGGCCGAGCCGGTGATCGTATACCGAGAGCGACAGAGGACTTAACAGCTTTTCTAAGGGCTAGAGCATCAGCCCTTTTCAGGGCTAACACAAACGGCCCTTTTCAGGGCCACCACCAAATACAACGAGAACACTCGAATCGACGATCAGCCCTGAGTACAACTACGCTGACTGGTTAGGCATAGACATATTATATACTCGGCACTGTACATATTGTAAATATCTGTACATATGAAATAAAGAGTAAAACCATAAAAAGTACTAAGATTCGTCAATCACGGGTTACATCTCTCCTCTGCGTCACAAAAACGTAGCCGATAAGCTAGTACGCAATAAGCTGCTACAGTGAACAGAGACTAATACATCTGCCAGACAGCGAGTTTATTAAATCACGATTAATGTCAAAACATTCTCAATTCCGTTTAAATATACAGTATATATTTTATTTATTAAATGACGCAAATATTTGACAATTAAATAGCGGTATTTATCATAAAATGAACATAATAAATTCCAGAGAACGTTTTACAGCAAAAAGCTTCTTGAATGAAATATCAAAAGATCATGTGTCAGGATAAGAGGGATAGGCAAGTGAGAACCGGGCGCAAGAACTTAAGCGCTGTGACTTCAGTTCAAATTTAAATAAAGAAGATTACAACTGAAGTCACAGCGCTTAAGTTCTTGCGCCCGGCTCTCACTTGCCTATCCTTCTTATCCTGACACATAAGTATAATAGAACCTTTACTTTAATTTATTATAATCAAAAAATCAGTTTGAAGGAAACATAAATACAATCTTTTCGAGGCTTCGCAATACTGAACAATATTGGCGTAAGCCTAGATGTGATCTAAGTTGCATGATCCATTATTATGGACCAGCTACTTGGTTTTTAACTCGAAGTCCAAGCTAATGGTTGTGGTCACATATGATTGAATACCTTCGAGATATAAATCCTAACATGTCCACGAAATCTGCAAATAAACTTATTGCATCTGATCCCGTGTCCGTATCTAGATATATGAAAAATAAATTTCACGCTATGCTCGACTTCATATGTTCGAGTGATCATCCGATCGGTGAAGTAACGCATTACTTTAGGAGACGTGAGTACCAAGGTAGAGATACTCAACATTTTTATTTATTAATATGGATAAAAGACGCTCCTTTAATCAGTGAATCTTCTAATGAAGAAGTTACTCAGTTTCTTCTGAAATATATATCATGTAAATTACCCCATAAAGATATTTCACCTTTATTATATCGAAGAGTTAATACTCATCAACGTCACGTTCATAATAATTACTGCTTACGGTGTAAAAAAAGTAAAAAGGGTGTCACTCGTGTTTGCCGATTTGGATTTCCACGTCCGGTCATAAATAATCTAATTTTGAAAGATCTAGTATCATCTATAGCAGGAAGAAAGACTTTAAAAGCAAAAAACAGATTATACGATCTTCCACGAGAAAAAAAAGAAAAGAATATTAATGATTACAATGCTGTAATTCTAACTGCATGGGAAAGCAATATGGATATACAATTTATTGGTGAAAAATCAACTTTATTAAATTGGTATTGTACAAAATATACTACAAAAGTCTAGTTATGCAAATGATACATTCGAAGCAATTAATTCTACAAAATCATTGCGTAGTCGTCTTTGGAACTTTGCAATGCGTAATTTAAATAACAGAGAGTGTGGTGCTTTAGAACCATGCAACACACTTCTCGGTATGTCACTATATGGAACGGATCCATGTACAATTAGATGGCTGGATGTTAATCAAATTAGAAGCCAAAAAGTAAAATCGCGAAAAGAAGTTGAATCGTTGGACGCAGATTCAAGACATTTTTTGCAGATCAATAATTGATTATTACTATCCAACCAGACCGCAAGAACTCGAATTGTAAGTCTTTATAATTTTGCAAAATGGTATGATATTACAAAGAAAAAACCTGCCAACAATTTTTATATTTTGGAAGATGACAGTAAATATCCATATTACATTAAAAGAAGGCAGCGTGGATATCTGGTGAATCATTATAAATACAATGTTGAAATGCAACCAGAAAAATATTACTATTCGCTTTTATTATTATTCAAATCGTGGAGAGATTTATCAGAAATAAAATCAGAATATTCTACTTATGCAGAAGCATTTGTAAGTATATGTTCGCAAGTACCAGAAGCAGTATCTTATCATCAAAAAATTACTAATGATCAAAAACACTTGAAGGACATTAAAGAAAATATTGAAAATTACTTAAATGACATAGTAAAGTTACAAGAGGAGAATAAGCAATCTAACAATAAAACAAAATTTTTTGCTTTTGAAGCAGAAAATGCTATGCAAGAATTTAGAGATGTCTTAGATAAAACAGATGAAACAAATATTGATGATTTAATTTCTGGGCTAAATTATGATCAAAAAAGAGTATTCAATACCATTACAAATACCATTAATTCTGATTCAAAATGATTGAGACATTATGTAAGCGGTGAAGATGAAACAGGGAAAAGTTATCTCATAAAAACTATTAAATGTTGGGTAAAAAAATTTTTAAATGAAGATGTTGCAATAGCTGCGCCCACGGGTATTGCCGCCTTTAACATTGACGGACTTACTATTCATAGACTTTTCCAATTACCAATGGAACATGGTTATACTCCTAAATACAGACAACTATCCGATATTGTTTTAAAAACATTAAGAGAGGAATTAATGAATACTATTCTTTTTATAATTGATGAAATATCAATGGTATCAAATATCACTTTCATGTATATACATCTTAGATTAACAGAAATATTATATACAACACGTTTGATGATGATGAATCGTTCGGGAAAAAGCACGTATTGTTATTAGATGATTTGTTACAATTGCCACCAGTACACGAAGAGCCCGTTTTTATTAAGATAAATAAAGTTAAAACAGAAAAATATTTGGAATCATTAGGGGCCACAAATTTGTGGAATGATTTGTTTACTTATGATGAACTTAGGATTAATATGCGCCAAAAAAGCGATACCAGTTACAGAGATTTACTTTCTAGAATTCGACTTGGAATTGTAACAGATAATGATATTCAGACACTGAATTCCAGAAAAATAAATTTTAAATCTACATCGTGTAATGGTATATTGGATGAATTATGTGATTATATTGCAAAATTGTCGTGCAATACGGTGTGCTTGTTACCAACATGTAATTTATGTAATGTTCTTAATACCGCAATGTTGGAACGCATATCTTCTGAAAGTATTTCGTTGTTAGCGCAAGATACTATTGAGTGTCTACAATATTTAAAGGAAAAGGTTTTAAAAGTTATCGGTACAGATGATGAGGATAGTACAAAAACTGGTGGACTGTTGAAAGAGATAATTGTTAAAATAGGAACAAAAATTATATATGTACGTAGAAATATCGATGTCACATTAGGACTCGTTAATGGAACTATCGGTACAATTACAAAATGTTCACGTGATATTGATAATAAAAATGTAAATGCATTAACAATTATTTTATCGAGTGGAAAACAATTCAATATAGAACGTGTAAATATTAAATTTGAAGTAATGGACAAAGCATATGTTATTCGAAGACAATTTCCGTTATCACTTAAGGGACCTATTTCACTAGGCGATACTGAAGCAACCGCATTGTACAATATGATTGCTCTGAAATTGCTGGGAGATTCGGTTGCTCTCCCAGCTCCCCATTCACTAGGCGACATACAAGCGATTTGATTGACAACCGATTTTTTCTCGTCTTTTCCATTAATTCGAGATAGACCGTCGTGACAGGGGACCCGTATGCGTTTTTCAAACTGTGATATTCATCTGTTTGTGGATTAATATTTTTTAGGGCAATAAATGTTGATGGATAACGAACAAACGGCAGCGGCGGCAGCAGTAATAGTGATGTTATGCCAGAGTCAGCAACTTCCAGCAAGAAAAAAGAAGAGATTTTGGAGCAAAAATGGCTGCTTCAAAGAAAACAGTTTTCCCATATAGCTAATCAATGAATTAAGGGAAGAAAATACTGACGATTTTAAAAATTATCTTCGGATGTCGGATGAAAATTTTCAGTATCTACTTAATTTAGTAAGACCTGAAATTGAAAAGCAAGATACAAAAATGAGAAAAGCTATAAGTGCAGAGGGAAGACTAATAGCTACTTTGCGTTTTCTTGCTACCGGCCGATCATTAGAAGATTTGAAATTTTCAACTGGAATTTCTCCTCAAAGACTCGGAGTTATTATTCCTGAAACTTGTAAAGCCATCGTTAAAGTTCTACGTAAAGATTTCATGAAGATAAGTAAATAAATAATATTCATTTTTATCAGTCAAAAAAATTTATTTAAATATTCTGAAGTAAAGAAACATTAGAAAGAAAACTATTGTCTAAAAAAAAAAAAGTAGAAAAAGATAACGCTATCACTCAACTGTCTAAACATAAATCATGATTACGAATACAATACTTTACAACTGACTTGAGTCTGTGAAGACGTCTTCAATAGATCCTTGGAAGGAACTGGATGAGGGAGAGGGTTGAGGGTTGAGGGCTTGGAGATGTTTGTGGAGTATATGGATATTGTTGCAAGGAAGTGGGTTGAGGGCTTGAAGATGTTTGTGGAGTATATGGATATTATTGTAAGGGAGTGACTTGAGAGCTTGGAAATGTCTGTGGAGTATATGGATATTGTTGCAAGGGAATGGGTTGAGGGCTTGGAGATGTTTGTGGAGTATATGGATATTATTGTAAGGGAGTGACTTGAGGGCTTGAAGATGTCTGTGGATATTGTGGATTATATGGATATTGTTGTTGAGCTTGGTACATTCTGGGAAAGTATTGAGAACTGGTACAGGGATAGGAGTTTCCTTTGTTCAAGCGCCCCATTAGGCCATTAAACAATATCTTGTTGATATGCAACTCTGCAAGGATGCGTTGATCACTTTCCATTTTTCGAAGTTTAGCAGCTACCGTGATGGCATATGCATCGTACTCATCCATTGTTGTTGGCCTTTTTAATGCATTCTCGGCAAGAATAAGAAGTTCTTTATTTCTAGCCTCTTTGTCAATCTCTTTCTTATGGTTTTTTTTCTCTTCTTCTCTTCTGGTTTTTTGAACAGTTCTGCACTTTGAGGAGAGTCCGTATTTCTAGTGGTATGTCCCTAAAATCGAAAACAAGTTTTGAATCAGAAAATAGAAAAAAAGGGAGAGAAAACCTCAAATACTGATACAAAATAGAATCTGAGAAAGATCCAATTTCTACTACAAATACAACAAGTGGAAAGTGTGAAACTAACAACTATATAAAAAAATTGAACACCCTTCACTCGACCGTATTGGCAAATTCTGTTTATTATTAAGTGCACATCACAACGTTTCGACCTTAGTTTTAGGTCCTTATCAAGTGATCTATAAATCATAAGAAAAAGCACGAAGAACAATTAATTACAAATAGTAGTAACGAATGATTAAGATATAATATTGGAAAATAGATATGTACTTGCGAAATATAATTATACTTTATAGATGTCAAAAGATAGAAAATTCATTGTGTCAGATAGACAAACACGTCAGATACATTAGACGAACTGAGAGGAACTAAACAACCTTTATTATAAAGTCGTATATGTTATTTAAATTGTCTGTGTCCTTTTGTAAATTTAAAGTGTTGTTGTTTTTCTTGATGTAGAACATTTCGGCAATCTCTCTTTTTCTAACATGTTTTTCATTATGTAAAATCTTGGGATTAGCCCAGTCGAAATCATGGTTAAATTCAATTTTATGTTTACTAATGACAGAAAGATTGCTCGAATGCATTTTAATATTCTTAAAGTGTTCTTTAACGCGTGTCGTTAAATGTCTCTTCGTCTGTCCAATGTATGAGGAATCACAATCTTTACAGTTAATTTGGTAAACTATCTCGGTTCTGTTGTCGGTGAGCAATCTGTCCTTCCCAAGTTTAATTACATTATTTAGTTTATTTGGTATGTTATGTACAACGTTAAACCCCATGTTTTCAAAAAATCTATCAATATTGCCTAAACTTTCTACGTATGGTAATGAGATGAAGGAGGTAGTGGTGATCTTATCATTGTCTATGCTCAGGTTATTGACGGAACGATTCTTTAAACAATGGAGTCTCTTATTAACAAAACGATCGATAATATGTTCTGGGAAACAATTATTAAGCAATATTTGTTTCACTATTTTTATATTGTTATCATGAAATTGATCATCAGATAATAAAACCGCAGAGTCAACGAGATTAAAAATAGTGTTCATTTTGTATTTAAATGGGTGATTGGAATAAAAGTTAATATATCTATTAGAGCAAGTGTTTTTTCTATACCAGTTAGTTAACAGTTTCCCATTAGAATGTATGATCGTTGTGTTTAAAAAATTTATACATCCATTTACTTCAACCTCATAAGTGAAACGTAAACGCTGGTGATAGTTATTAAATGTCTCGGTAATTTCATGAATCTTTGTAATCGGAATGATGGCAAAAATATCGTCAACATATCTATAATACGTCCGAACATTAAAACTTAATTGAGATAAGCAATGAGTCTCCAAGTCATCCATCACAATATCAGCCAAGATAGGTGAAAGAGGAGAACCCATTGGGCTGCCGAAAATCTGCTCATAGAAATGTCCATTAAATGAAAAACTGGTCGAATCCAAGATAAATTCAACTGCATATAAAAATTGAGGCAGACTAAAATCAGTGTTAGGGGAGATGTCATTCCACCGTTTCTCAATAGCGCTCAACACTAATTCTTTAGGGACATTGGTAAATAAATTTTTTTTAATTTTATCACTGGTGGTCAAAATTTCTATATTATATTATTTAACAACTATATGATTTTTTTTCAGTTTCCTGTGTCCGAGGCTGAATGGAGCGCTATTGCTGATGGTTTCGAAACGTTGTGGAATTTCTCTAACTGTGGTGGCTGTATTGACGGAAAACATATGCGCATAATAGCGCCAGCTAATAGTGGCTCATTTTTTTTATAACTACAAGGGGTATCATAGCATTGTCCTTCTTGGCATCGTGAATGCCAACTACGAATTTATCATGGTGGATGTAGGAACGAACGAGCGAGTATCTGATGGGGGAGTAATTGAATGCACAGATTTTTATGACAAACTAAAAGGGAAGAAACTGAGGTGTACTTGGAAAAGTTTGTAGCAGAAGAGAAACAACTTCGTGTCAAAATCTTGTGAAAGCTATTCTTTTTCCTCCTCGATTGACGTGCGCGGCTGTTGAGTGGGGTAAAGAAAAAGAGATGATGGCACGAGAGCAATTGCAGGTGGAATTAGGATTAAAAATTAATAATTGTGGTATATTTATCGATGAAACAATCCCTTATCTTGCCGCGACGCCTGACGGCATTATCGGAGACGATACTATCGTTGAGATCAAATGTTCTTATGCGGCGCGGCATGTGTCTCCTATCACTGCAATGCTCAATAAAATTTCAGATATTCATAAAATATTTGATAAAACGGATGACACTCGAATGAATCAAAGACACGCGTACTACTTCCAAGTGCAGGGACAACTCCACATAACGCAAAGAAAGTATTGCATTTTTGCTGTGTGGACACCCCTTGGATTAAAGTACACGATTGTCGAGCGTGATGACAGATTTTGGGAAACAAAAATGTCAGCACTGCTTAAACGATTCTACGAGGACTGCTTGGTTCCTGAAATAATAGATAGTAGAGTAGCTAGAAATATGCCTATTCGGGAACCACAGTATGTCATCGAAGCACAAGAAGTGCTAGAAAAAATGACATAAAAGTGGAAAGTGTTATCGAAAGCACTACTACCACTGTTGCTATTCCAAAAATGGAGCAAGATGACGATTGCATTATAACTGATTACTCGAATGAAAAACGAGATTTAACTGAGGATGACATAAAAAGACAAATAAAAATGCTAGATAATGTGATTCCTTCTCTTTTATTATTCAAGAATAATGTTTTGCCAATAGATAGTAAATTAAATGATGAATCGTTAGATCTATTTTTACGCATTGTAAGAGAGACTTCTTGCTTTGAAACACAAAGTGTGTTGTACTTAGAATATCCGCACATAATTGAAGCTAGTCGTAGCAATAAAAGCTTACAAATTATTGGCGGAAATTGCACAGATCATTGGCGATGCATTTATTTTGATGGCACCAAACTTCACGTGTACGACAGCCTACCTGGTACTACGTACGATAAATTGGCTGCTAAAGAAAAGGAATATATTCGCCTTCGTTATCCCAATATAAACAAATATAATATAATTTTCGAAAAAGTACAAACACAACCGGATTACATCTCTTGTGGAATTTATGCTGCGGCTTTCGCTACAACTGTAGCCTTGAAAGGAAATCCTTGTAATGAAAAATATTCCAGTGACGTAAAATGCATGAGACGTCATTTAATTAAAATTCTAGAAAGCAATAAATTATTGCCTTTCCCGAATTAATATTTTTCATTATTAAACCCATCTGCATTTTCTTTGTCTTTTTAACCCATTATGCAAAAATAAGCAATAATAAAATAAGATGTAGTACAAGTAGAAGTAGAAGTTATCTGCATTTGTTATTGTATAGAACATATAATAACATGTAATTATTGTTCTATCTCGCATGCGAATAAAAATCTCGGAGAGACGATAAAAGGAAATTGATTGCGTCTCACGGGAATGGGCGTTGGAGGGGCCCATTCTATATTTTATTATACTTTTGTTTTGAAAATAGTGCATTGCAAATTAGATCGCAATTTGAACTGAGTGATTACGTCGCAAAGTGTTAATTATTATCAGATAGGTTTTGTTTTGCAATGTACTATTTTCAAAATTATATAGTAATAGGTAGATAAAAATAAATTGCAAGATACAAGTATAGAAACACATATAAACAAAGTTGCAAGTATAATAACAATAAATATTTTATACAGTATACTTCCCATAATATGGTTGAGGTTACTTTGCGACGTAATCACTTAGTTTAAATTGCGATCCACTCGAATTATTAATTCGTGTTGTTCATTAAATATTATGCACAGAAACAATAGCAATTACATAAATATAAATTTTTATTTCAAATTATAGAGTAGAATACAAATTAATAAAACAGATATTTAAATGTATGTATGTTATATATACATTGCTTGCTATTGTTTACTGTACATTGTGTGGATACATATTATTATATATCTTTATCCCATGACATGAGTAATCGTACTGCATTTAAAAATTTAAAATGGGAAAGATTTCAAAAATACAATCAAATGCATAAATAAATCATACTTTTATTAACATTTCTTATTATTTATATTAATAAATTTAATATTTTTATATTTATATATTTATATTACATATTTTTTACAATATTTAGTATGAAATATTTATATATAACGATTTTCGGGATAAGAATATGTAACAATATGTTGTAGCGCTTTTGTTGTTGTGTTTCCGATAAGCGCAAAAAATTATGATTTTATTATAACTAATTGATATTTTAATATTATGTAATTTACATTGTTTTCTTTTTAGATTTTAAAATGAATAATTTTTTTTATATAATTATATTGATATTAATCTATGTACGTAGTATAGAGTTGCTTATTGTTGCAGATAGATTTGGAGTAAACATGTTTGAAGGGCGGAGCACTTTATGGAGAGGCGTGGATACCATTGAATCAACGCCATTGTATTGCAGCAGGTAACGTATGCACAGTGGGGGTTTTAGTGAGTAAGAATCTCACACTACCCCGGAAAACCGGAGTGCCTTTTGAAGGTTTCCCCCACTTAAAAAAAAACGCTTATGTAAACATTTGCTCATTATAAGTACTTACATTAGTTTGTTGTAAGTACTGATAATTTGAAAGCATAAATAATAAATGAATAAATATTATGCAGACAATATTGTACAACATTCAGTCTGTGCCATGAAAGCTCAAAAGCTTATTTTAATAGTCCAATGAATATATAGTAATCAACAATTATTTTTATATAATAATAGTATATTTGAATATAGAAAAATATTAAAACATATTTTTTTAAAGATTATTAATTAAAAAAGAATATTTATATTATATAATAATATTGAGAATATTTAAAAATATTCTTTGTAATCTATTAAAAAATATGTTTAATATTTTTATATATTCAAATATATACTATTATATAAAAATAATTGTTGATTACTATATATTCATTGCGTTGAACCATCATACATTACTCCTAAGTTCTTTCACGTATATACGTATTTATGAAGTTGATTTTACAATAACATCAATAATCGAAAAGAAATCAAGAATCAACATATTCGTCAATTTATGATAGCTACAACATTCGTTCTCTCATCTCATCTCTATCGCGCTGTATACGATACATAAAGTAGCGATGAAAAAGTATAAGTGAAAAAGCATCAATAAATTGCCAAGCCTAATAAGCACCCATGTCTTACATTCTGTGTATTAGTTTACGCTACGAATTATTATTTTATTATTATTATATATCATTGTACAATTTGGAAACATATATAAATTTTTATGTACATATATGCATAAGCATAAATAAAATTTACAAAAAACGGGTGCTTATTAGCTTTGTTACGTTACTGCCTTCTGCTACGGAAGGCCAGAAAGCATTTTCAGGTCGTATCTCGCGTATAGCATGGGCACGTGATCAGCACAATAGAGGAACAAGGATGACGCGATTATATCGATCCTTGTCTCTCTTATGGTGCATCCGCGTGAGCGATGCAATGGTGTGCGTACATGTACAGACATACACCATCACATAAAACCTGAAATTGGTTTCTCAGCGTTGGCAACATTGAAACCGGTGTTTCGCGTTGTCACCGCGCGAGGTCTCCAAGATCAATTCGGAGTTTGCCTCGGTCACCTGCCGACCCTTAAATAAAGAAGAAAAGCATGCGATACAAAAAATATGCGAAGAGTATAGCGACATATTTCACCTAAGCGGAGAACCACTGACATGCACCATGACTATAGAGCACGAGATAAATACGCACGCCGACACCTCACCGGTAAACGTGAGACCGTATCGTCTTCCCGAGAAGCACAAAACGGAAGTAAATAACCAAGTGCAAGAAATGTTAAAAGACAGAATAATTCGGACCAGCGCGAGTCAATGGAATGCACCGTTATTAGTAGTGCCGAAGAAAACCGACGCATCCGGAAAACCGAAACTCCGAGTAGTAGTAGACTTCCGACGCCTTAATAATCTAACGATAGGCGACTCGTTTCCACTACCAAATATCACGGATATATTAGATCAGCTAGGAAACGCCAAGTATTTTACTACGCTAGATTTGGCATCAGGATATCATCAGATACCGATGGCCGAACGCGATGAAAATAAGACAGCCTTTTCCACCCCCTACGAACATTACGAATTCAATCGCATGCCATTCGGACTAAAGAACGCACCAGCGACTTTTCAACGGCTGATGAATTCAGTATTGACGGGGATACAAGGGCTCAGATGTCTGGTCTACCTAGACGACATCGTTATCTACGGATCCAGCCTAGAGGATCATAATAGAAGACTCGCGGAAGTACTACGAAGACTACGAGAAAATAATCTAAAATTACAACCGGATAAATGCGAATTTTTGCGAAAGGAAGTAATTTATTTAGGACATATTATTTCCGAAAACGGTATACTACCCGATCCATCTAAACTAACAGCGGTAAAAAATTTTCCGACGCCGAAAAAAGTTAAAGATATTCAATCGTTTATCGGATTAGCCGGATATTACAGAAAATTTATTGAAGACTTTTCGCATATCGCCAAGCCTTTAACGAAGTTAACGAAAAAGAATGAAAAATTTTTATGGAACAGCGAACAACAAATCGCGTTCGACACTTTAAAAGAAAAATTAATGACGGCGCCAGTGCTAAAGTATCCAGACTTTAATGAAGAATTTAAAGTGACCACCGATGCTTCCGACTATGCCATCGGAGCCGTGCTGTCACAGGGACCGGTAGGCAACGACCGTCCTATCGCTTACGCGAGCAGAGTGTTATTACGCGCGGAGCAAAATTACAATACGACTGAAAAGGAACTATTAGCGATCGTATGGGCCGTAAAACATTTTCGACCATATGTATATGGAACGAAATTCAAAATAATAACCGATCATAAGCCATTGATCTGGTTATTCAACGTGAATATTCCTGGATCAAGATTAATCCGCTGGAGATTAAAACTCGAAGAATATGATTACGAAATCATACATAAGGCCGGACGAGCGGATGCGAACGCCGACGCGCTAAGTCGAAACGCGATACCAGAACCGCAGCAAGAAGAACGAGAAGAAGAAATCCTCAAGGTAGAAGAAGAAGAAAATACCGATGAAGCAAGAACATATACCGAAGAGGAAAAACAGCTGATACTCTATGAATATCATGATGCCCCCGTAGGAGGACATCAAGGCATCGAGAGAACTATTAAAAGAATTCGGTTAAACCATAATTGGCCGGGATTAACGAAAGACGTCGAACGATATATTTCTAAATGTGAGTCTTGTCAAAAGAATAAATTATCGCGACGAATAAAAGCACCTCTCGTTATAACAGACACGCCTAGCAAACCATTCGAAAAATGCGCGCTAGATATAGTCGAACCGTTAACAATAACTAATAATGGAAATAAATATTTGTTAACATTTCAAGATAATTTAACTAAATTTAGTAAAGCGATACCGATCGCAAACCAAGAAGCTAATACAATCGCGAAAGAATTTGCGACAAAAATAATTTTTGAATACGGAATTCCCGAGAAAATATTGACTGATCAAGGAACAAACTTTATGAGCAAAATTTTCAAAAATACGTGCAAATTATTAAAAATCGATAAAATTCAAACTACCGCCTACCATCCAGAAAGTAATGGAGCGTTTGAAAGATCGCACAGAACCCTAGCCGAATATCTTCGCCACTATATAAACGCGGATCAAACAGACTGGGACGAATGGACGCCCTACGCAATGTTTACCTATAATACTACTCCACACACGGCTACGGAATATACGCCTTTTGAATTAGTCTACGGACACCGAGCAGATCTACCGACAGCGCTTACGAAACCGCCTAAACCGACGTACAACTATAACGATTACGCGCAAGAAATAAAAAAAAGATTACGCGCAACTAACCTAAACGCAAAAGAAAACCTCAAAGAAGAAAAATCTAAAGCGAAGGAATATTACGACAAAGCCGCGAAAGAAACAAAATTCAGAGTAGGCGACAAAGTACTCGTATACGACGAGACGCTCCGACGCGGACGATCGAAAAAATTAGACGCGCTATGGACTGGACCATACGTAATAATCGAAAAAAACTCCGACGTAAATTATACTATAAAACGAGGAAGAAAAGCGGTGCGCATCCATAAACTAAACAAATAAACTAAAACTATTTATGGATAATTAAAACATGCGCTTACCTTAGCCGTAAAAGCAGTTAAGGCTCATAAGGGGGTGGAGGCGACGACGGCGTCGATGGCGGCGATGCTGGCGGCGTCGCCCTAGGGTCCAGCCGCACGCTCTCCACCACAACGTGGAGCGCCTCCGGCACCTCTCCATAAAATGGAAAGGGCTGTCTCCCAAGTAAAGCCCTTTCCACGGACATAAATGGAATCCGCCACGCCAAATCGCGAGGCACGGGTACTACTTCCGTGACCTCGCGCACACCACTATTCACATTTACTCGCACTCTAAGCGAGTAGGGCGCCTCCGGACACCGAAAAATAGCGGCACACGCCCGCCAAAACGGATCGGTCGGCAGCTCACGTCCGACCAAAAGCGCACGCCGACACACGCGACACAAGTGCGAGTGCTCGCGCCAATTGAACAGCTCGTCGCACTCGCGACACGGGACAGACAAATTTCTCAGATCCATATTTTTTTTAGCTAAATACGTACTCAAAGCGAAGGCAGTCAGATGCAGACTGAAGAAAAAGATACAGTAGCATCTCAGGGTGCATAAGAAACGAAAAACCTTCCCACCCGATAAAAAATCGCGAACTAAGAACGAAAGTGATACGCGCTATTAAAAGATAAATAAAAAAGAAATATAATATATTATTACAGGGCACTCATATTCAGCTTCAGCTCAGCGCTCGCGAAACGATACGACACGTACCTCCCGTACGAAATCGAAGAATTCAAGGACCATCCAGATATCCATTTCGAAAAAATCGGTCAATTACACTATTCCAAGAAGACATGGAAGTTAGTAATACAGTTAGACCTAACCACGATAAACAAAAGGTACGAACAAATAACAAATTATTTACAACAGACAGAAGCAATGTGCGACAGGATGAAATTTCAAGATTATTATCGTCAAACCACGTGTACAAATCTAGATAGCATCGCGAAAAAAGAAGCAGCGTATTTACAAAATATTATGGCACAAATTAATACCATATATAAAACGCCGACAAATCGACGTAGAGGACTAATAGACGGACTAGGCGCAGTAGCAAAAACATTATTCGGTACAATGGACGCGAATGACGAAAAACATATTAACAAACAATTAAGCTTACTACAGAATAGCCAACAGACTATACAACACGCGGTACAAAATCAGATAAAAGTATTAAACGCGACTATAGCTCACATTGACGAAGTAGAAAGTATAATCGAAAGAAACGAAAAATTACTGCAAAAACGCGTAACGGAACACTTCAATCAAGAGGAAATAAACGAGCATTTTACAATTATTACCGCGATAGTAACAGATTTAATACGAGATGTCGAAAATATAATCGAGTATCTCACATATATACGAAAAGGCGCGATGCACCCGAAATTAATGCCGATCGATAGCATTATAACACAATTAAGAGAAGCGGCACCGCAATTGCCGCAAGGATTATATTTCCCATTTAAAGTCCACGCCGAGGACTGGTTAGCTATAGAAGAACACACAGCGATAAGCGCATACTGCGATCAAATGAATATATATACTATATTGAGTTTTCCATTAATTGCGAAACCAACATACGACATTATAAATGTAATCGAATTTCCTATACCTTCTAATAAAAATGTATACACTTATGTAAAAGTCAATAATAAAATGATTATTGTAGATAAGAAAAAATTAAAATATTCAGTGATAACTGAAGACGATTTACAAAAATGTAATAACATTAACGCACAATACATATGCGAACAAAGTTTACCGATATATCGCGTAAATTTAGAAGCACCGTGCGAAATACAAATGTACACAAGCAACAGCGTTATCAGTATAATTGTAATATAAAACACTATGTCTCGACTCATATAAAATGGATAGCGCTACAACAAACACACGCCTGGCTATACTCGACAGCCGCCGAACAGACGATAACTATACAGTGTGACGAACAGTCTGAAGACAGGAAAGTAATAAAAAATACGGGTAAAATTACTTTAACAGGCGAATGCAAACTAATTACAACAGACATGACGATAGAAACAAAAGAAACAATATATAAAACAAACATACAAACATATCTACCCGAAGTTAATCTAACGTTTTCACGAGACAATAATATGACGATTCAAAACCAAGACACGTTAGAAGATATAACACAACACCGTGTAGGGTTAATGAAACTTAAAGCCAATTTAGAAGACATAAATAACGACTTACGAAAAAACGAACAAAACGTTTTCACACAGAAACAGTTTATATACCCAATGGCGTCTAGCGGAATAATAACAATAATTATAATAATCATTGTAATTTGGATAATTATGCAAAGAAAAAATAAAAATAAAAATAGAAGACAACTATCCGCTAGAATACTAGACGACGAAGACTACAGTCTACCCAGATGAATATTAAAAAGAAGCCAAAGTACACGATTTTAGAAATAAGAAATGATTGTTATTATATACATTGTACACGGGAAAAGATAAAATTGTTATTCTAAATAGTTTAAGAAGAATGAAAAAGAAAAAGGGAAAAGTAATTCTAATCTTCAAAATATATACTAATAGGTACTTTTCCCAAGTAAGAAAAACTCCGAAACTCCGCTTTTCTTTTTCAACGGGGGAGGGGTTATAGCCCGAGAAGCTATATAGATAAAGTTATACATTAGATATTAAGAAGCGTACCAGACGCGAAGGAATGCGCGAAAACGCTAACGCAGCGAACCACGCGCGGAAATCGACTTGCGATCACTTGCGAATCGACCACTTGCGAGAAATGCAAGCGAAGAAGTTCGACTTTGAACTTCCTCGCCTGCATCCGGACGACGAAAAACCCTTACGTTTAGGAAACCTGTTACCAGGCACCCCCTCTTATAGAAAAAACCGCGATAATAAAGAGACTCGCCGCTAACACGCGCGAGCCAGAAAATCAGTAGAAGTTGCGAAATAAAGAAGAGACAGTTGTTCGAAAGATAATCGCGACTGCGTTGCAAGAAGGGAGACAGGAGTACGCTAAATAAATTAATAACCACTGTATGATATGTTACGAGTTTAATTAAAATAAAATGATATAAAGGTGAATAGAAAGTTATACAAGTGAATAAAAAAGAATATAAAAAGAGAAAGGAACGTGAGTCGGGCGAGATCCACGGAGTCCCAACTCCCTAACCCTGAAGACGTCCCAAGAAAGAATAAGATTGTGTCACCCCCAGACACAACAGTATATTTACACTGAAAAAAGATTTATTGGATATATTGACTATGGATTAATAATTGAAGATCCGGAAAATTTGCCAGTCGCGAAAGAAGCATTAATATATTTATTAACCGGAATTAATGAAAGGTGGAAAATACCCGTTGCATATTTTTTGGTGGCCGGATTAACAGCGAATGAACGTGCAGAAATTACTAAAAAAGTAATAGATTTTGTTACCAAGTCAGGTGTACACATTATTGCCTTAACTTTCGATGGATTGCCTGCAAATATTTCAATGTGTAATGCATTAAATGCCGATATATTTAATGATAGATCATTTTTTACACACCCATCATGTGGTTATATTTTTATATTTTTCGATGCCGCACATATATTAAAGCTTATAAGAAATGCTTTTGCATCGAAAAGAATATTATATGATGGTCAGGGTGGTGTGATCAATTTTAAGTATATCGAAAATTTAGTAAAATTACAGGAATCTGGAGGCTTTCATTTACGTAATAAATTGAACCAGAAACACGTGAAGTGGTATAAAAATAAAATGAATGTTAAATTAGCAGCGCAAACGTTAAGCGAAAGCTGCGCTGCAGCTTTAGAGCAGCTTCAAGATGACGGTCATCCTGATTTCGTTGGTTGTGCAGCAACAACTCAATTTTGTAGAATAATAAACAATGCCTTTGATTGTTTAAACTCAAAAAGTTTATTTTCGAATGGTTATAAGAAGCCATTAATGAAAAGTACAGCGTTTCATTTTTTTGAATTCTTTGATCAGATATCACGTTATTTATCTACAATTATTTTAAAAGATGAAAAACTTGTTCTTCATTCTAAAGTAAAAACTGGCTTTATCGGTTTTATATTAAATATGAAAAATTTTAAAATAATGTATCATTCTTATGTAGAAACAGGATATTTAAAATATATTCTAACATATAAATTATCACAAGATCACATAGAGATTTTTTTTCGTGTATTCGAGCAATGGGTGGATTTAACAATAATCCGAATTGTATACAATTAGCAGCAGCTTATAAACGGTTATTACATCACAATGAGATTAAATCTTCTGCTCAAGCTAATTGCATATCCGTTGACAGCACCTCAATTTTAACAGTTTCATCAGGAAAAAAAATATCAACTTCAATTATGAGCGATGATCACGACGATGACAAATATCAATTATTGCAAATGATCACGACGATGACAAATATCAATTATTACAAATGACGTGCCGCTGTCAGTAATAGATAAATCACTGAACCACGCTGTTCTTTATATTTCAGAATTTGTAGAAAAAAAATATTACAAAAATTAAAGTGCTTGACATGTTACCATCTTTTAAACGAATGCGAAGAAGCTACTTCAGCTTTTATTAAACGTGTAAGTTTTGGATTCTTAAGACACCCACGAGTAGATTTGTATACCATAACTTCAACAACTGAAAAAGTTTTTAACATGTACAAATTACAAAATAAATTAAAATCTAAAAATGTAAATATGCGGAATGTAAGTGATGTTTTTAGAAATTTAAAATTAGAGACGATTTTTACAAATTTTGAAACACATTTTAGAATTAGATATATTAGAAAATCATAAGTATGAATTAATCAAATTAATTATATTAGAATACTTAGAAGTTAAGTTTAAATACCAAGGTAATATTCTTTCTCTGAAAATGCATGATAATAATTTTGTTAGACATACGTGTACAAAAACCGTTCTGTTCAAGGGACAGTAGATTTATATGAATAAATATTGTATTTTACGATTTTCATAACTTTATTTTTGTTTCCTTTTGTTTTTTATCATTATTTCCTATATATTATATTATTATATTTAATAATATATAATAATAATGTATTTTATTTCTATCTTTGTGACTCAAAGTTTTCTACATTGAATAAATGTTGAAACATAACCTTGATGTCTTTGAAATTCCCGCTTTTTGGTCATCGAAGCGGAGCCTAACTCTCGCAATATATCAAATCAATGTTGGATTTTTTCCAAAGCATTGTCCATATGGGAAAAGTGGGGGTAACTGGCAGTCCATATTTCCATAGTCAAAGATTAAAACTAAAAGCTGACCAAAGCTGACGAACACACAACACATCACTCTTAGAAGAGCACCTTAGAACGACTTTGACCTTGACATAGTTGTCAAGGTCATGACCCTGAGTAACATTCAAAAGATTTTAGCCGTCGGTCATTCTTAATTAAAAAGTTATTAACAAAAAAAGTTAGGAGAACATACCAATTAACGTTAGTGCTCAGAGACGTAATTTTCTGATGTGTATGTAACAACAGTAGCAAGGTCCATCCCCATCATCCCCTGCTTTCAGGGCGAAACGAGGTCTATGTTCTTACAATTCCACATGGGTTTGCAACTTTCCACGCGAAGCAAGGTCCACTCCTATCATCCCCTGCTTTCAGTGCGAAACGAGGTCTATGTTCTTACAATTTCACATAGGTTTGCAACTTTCCACGCGACGCGTTCAATTTACAATGACTAAACAGACAATAATTTGATACTACTACCTGATACTACTACCTGAAACGAACATTTTTCTCATTTACGAACATTTCTCATTAAACAGTAAAGTTATTAACAAAGAAAGTTTATTGAATAAATCGCATAGAAAGTTGCAAACCTATGTAGAATTGTAGAAACATATAGACCTCGTTTCACACAGAAAGCAGAGGATGATGGGAGTGGACCGTGCTTCGCGTGGAAAGTTGCAAACCCAGGTGGAATTGTAAGAACATAGATCTCGTTTCGCACTGAAAGCAGGGGATGATGGGAGTGGAACTTGCTTCGTGGAAAGTTGCAAACCCATGTAAAATTGTAAGAACAGAAGTATAATAACGATAATATTAAACCGACATTACAGTAAGTAAACTTTTTCTGTTAATAACTTTTTAATAAACAAAGACCGACAGCTAGAACCTTTTGAATGTTACTCAGGATCATGACCTTGACAACATATATCAAGGTCAAAATCGTTCTGAGGTGCTTCTCTAAAAGTAAATAATTATCACATATAATTCAATATTGCTTATTCATGATATCTATTGGTTGTAGAATTTTTAAAGTATTTTTTCCGTATTCTCCGCTAAAATTTCCTTCGGAAATCACCTTTACATTACGGCGCCAAAGTTATGGGAATGTAGCCAATCATTTCTTCGTATCTATTAGTTTATTAAAAAGAAAGGAAGAACGGGCTAAATGAGAGCCAAGCGCGGTAATCGGTGCGCAATTAAATTATAATTAATGTTTCTTTATTGAAATCTTTACGTACGTTTCTGTCCTATAATTGGACCATCCTCAGCATCTGTCAAATTATTACAAATGAACAATATGTTATGGACGGGAAGATATTATTACAAAGACGGTCAGACGATTTATATATGAAATAATGGAGTGTACATACATGATGTCGTTAAGGCATGCGGTTTTTAAATGGCGCACAGCAACTCATTCGACTTGTTTTTGGGTGGATTTGTGTCTCGTTCCGGTTCCAGCCGTGAAGGACGCATTCAAATGGTTAGAAGCTGTTAGATCCATTATGGTAGTGATACCTTGGTTGAATGCTCAATTAGTATGGTGTACGGTGATATTCATGAACTAGTTAGATTTTTGGAACTTACTGTTTAAGTCGAAGAATTACCACGAGCCACGATAGTCAATTCGCAACTGTCAAATGCTTTTAACTGAAAGATGTCATCGACTCTATGACATTGTTTAGTAATGTTGACGCAGACGATCGATGAAACATTGAATGTAAACATTAGCCGGTTCGAAAGAGTACAATGTTAAATAAATTTAAATCTTCGATGGATTCTCTATTCTTTTTTTAAAAAAACAATGAAATAAGTTAAGTAAAAAATAAATAAATATAGTAAAAAAATTCAATAAATGAGATATTAGTCCAGTAAAATTAGACTTTGACTTCATAAAAATTAGGATCAAGCTGAATTTTTGTGGAGATTTATTTTAATAATAAAAATATAATAACAAGGCTCTGAATATTCAAAAATAGGTAAATAAACGGTCTAATAAGAGCCGAGCGCGAATAGAGGCGCGACAGAAAAAAACGAACTTAAAGTTAAAAAACTAATTTATTTCTAATAAACGTTTCGGTCCCTGATTCGGGCCATCCTCAGTAAACTGTACAAACATAGAATAAAATAAAAATAAAAAATGAACAAGTGACAAAATTATAGAAAAAGACGGTGAGGAGATGGTACACAGAATTTGATATAATTATAAAAAAATGGGAATAAAATTGAGATAAAGAGTAAATAAAAGTTAAAAATAAAATAATACGTACATAAAAGAAAGAATGAGTCAAAAGATGTGTAAGAACCGTGCGGTACAAGTAGGCGAAGGGCCCCGCAACCAATGTATAATCGCAACAGCGTCACCTCTCATCGTTACTAAACGGAAAGAGAACGTTTGTGAATGCATATTATAGCAGACCTGTGTTAATTAAAGAAAAGTTGATCGAGCTAGCTAAGAAGCACGAAAGAAAGAGGCAACTTACCGATGCTAAAAAACAGAGGCATACGGGACCGTAACATACAATCGCACTTGTTAAACGGCACATCGCGACTAGTCTTTAAATGGGAGATGAGATCGAAAACAATAATATAAACACAGAATTGAGGTCGGCAAAAACAGATGATAAATGAGCGCACGTTTGGCTTTAAATATTAAACATATTTTCTATCATCGGGAAATATATATGACCTAAACGCTCCGTGTCATTTTGTAGATTGATGCTATTTTTTTGTAATTTAATATGAATCATTTCGGACACGAGTCTTTTCCCTAGGATCGGCTCCTCATCCAGGATCTCCACGCTGTTCCAATCGAACTCATGGTTTAGGAGTCTGTGGTCTGTTATGACCGAGTGCTGCGTCGTGTTTCTATTGATGTGGTTGCGGTGTTCACTTATTCTCGTTTTTAGGAAACGGCGCGTTTGTCCGACGTAAGAGGCGTCACAATTGTTACAGGAGATCTTGTATACGACGTTCGTGTGAAGCTCTTTCGGCAAGCTATCTTTATGCACTTTGATAAACTTATTGAGCTTATTGATGCCGGTGTATGATATTTTTGTATCCAAATCGCGAATTGCGCGACTAAATTGTTCGGATGCCAGGGACATACGGGATGTTGAAGAAAGAAGTTGGAACCTGCTCCTTTTTGCCTGTATCATTATTACTTAAAGAGTTTTTTTCCCTGAATTTCGCGAACAGAAATTTCAATCTGTCGTTAATTGTTTCAAAGATGTAATGTAATGGATAACCGTTGTCAAGCAAAATTTTTATAACAAGTTCGAAATTCTTTCTATGGAACCTAGGATGTGACAGAAGGAAGACTCTATCTGTGAGACAGAAAATTGTGCCTCTTTTTTGGCAAAGAGCGTGTCGCGATTCAAAACTTATTTTCTTTATTTTAATGTTCTAATGAAATCCTGAAAAGTACCCTTAATTTGATCCATGGGTTTTTTTTCTATAGGGAGTCAAAGGGGGTAAATTTTAGTTTTTTGCCATTATCTCGAAAACTATCAATTTTTCGAGAAAAACAGTTATTAAAATTGTAGCTCATAAAATTCTCTACAAAAAGGTCATTATACTTTTTTTCGTACAACTAATCATTTTTTAGTAAAACGTGCGGTAAAGTTGCAATGTCTGTAGTTCGTAAAAAACACGTACTCCTTTCCACACCACCGCGGGGGTAGAGTACTGGGCGCGTTTTTTTTTTTGATTTGGTGTTTCCAGTAGGCTTAATTCACGTTGAAATGTGCTAGAAAATTTTTTTTTATTATTCAGTCTCTTCCTCTACATCTATTTCCTTTGGAGCTTCCTCATCTTCCTCAGTGATTTCCTCAATATGTTCTTCATTTATTGTTTCTTCCATTTCTTATATTAAGCAAGTCATTGGATCTATATCGTCGTAAACATCCATATCGCTTTCTGTTACTTCAGTCTCGACGTTTAAACAAGATTGTCCACGGCAGTGCCCGCATACCGCAGAACAGCGAAGACCTATTTTTCTACAGCTACAGCTCGCGCTACAACCTTTAGTGCAGTTGCAGAATATTGTATTTAGTAATAGATCAGGAGCCGGTGGCAAAAGGGTTTGAATAGGTTCCAAACTATTGTTGACAATCATCCACCCCCATTCGTCTGGATTTAGATCATTATCAAGCCATTTTTGGACTTGCAAATACACTCTAAATAAATGTTGTTGTAATGCATAGAATGTGGGCGGTAGATTTGATAATTTTACGGGCTTATTTAGTCTGGTTGCCTTTATAAATGAATAATATCTGTGAGAATCAATAAATTTTTCCTTCTGTGGAGCGTTGTACATGGCCAGAAGTAAGCGAATCCCATTTTCAGTTATTGTTTCTTGTGAACTTTGTGGCATTTTAAAAACCTCAGCACAATCCTGTAAGTCCTTGCGATTTTGGAGCAACTTAATAACCTTCTTTCCAATCTGAAATAGCGCAGATGTAGTATCACATCCGCTGATAGCATGGATCAATAAAATGTGATTTTTACTGTTTTTAAAATTGTCAAAACTTTTGGAGCAGTATATTTTTGTTTCAACTTTCCCTTTCCCTGGTTTTAAATAATAAATTTCTTGATCAGGTGAAGTTCTTGCAATTAAAAAAATCAATAAATCAACATCCTCGCCAACGACTATTGTTTTAATATTAGTATGGTAGTGCTCCAATGCAGTTTTTATGATGAGAACATCAGCGTTATCTTGGGCTTGTTTGACAGAGATATTAGCAGCCTCCAATTTTTGCGCTAACATAGAAATAAATCTACTTTTGTTTTTTTCGTTGCTGAAAAATTTATCTTGTTTTATAAGAACATTCATGGAGGCATCAAATAGAACATCTGTAGATTCAGTAAATTGTGAATATCGACGACGTTGCTCCATTGATTTTATACTTTTTTCAGTGTTATCGTAACCGTCAAAAACTACAATAACATTGGCTCCGAAATGCTTCAGTACATAATGAATATATTGGTCACAGATATTATCGAAAGTAGCATCGTTGTTCCACACAACACGATGTAATAGAAACCCGCCATCAATTATAAATATGTCAGTTGTAGTATTAGGTTCAGTAACAATAGGATTGAAACAATCATAAAAGGTTGATTTAGTTGTTTTCCTCATTCCTACGTC
The DNA here is from genome assembly GCA_963971435.1 of Lasius platythorax. Classification (NCBI taxonomy): domain Eukaryota; kingdom Metazoa; phylum Arthropoda; class Insecta; order Hymenoptera; family Formicidae; genus Lasius; species Lasius platythorax. The sequence continues at coordinate 1,536,870 of OZ020544.1, read as the reverse complement.
ATCAAAAAGCGCCAATGGGTATGGGGCTAGTTCATAATGGAGAAATTGTTCAAGTTGGTCTTCAAATTTTTTTGTCACACTGATGCGTTGAAAGAGTAATAGTGGATCAATTACCACTCTAGTATTGTGAACTTTAACATAACTAGTCACAGTTAAAAGAGGAAGAACTTTGTCTGCACGTTTCAATTTGATTTTATCAAATTTTTCTCCAATTATTTTTTGCATGGAATTTAGACCAACTTCATAAGCATTGAAGCAATTAATTTTCTCATCGCCGACGATATCAGTAGCTATAGATATTATCTGTGGAATCTGTGGAAAGGGATCATGACTTGAAAACCATTCTATTATTTTTTAAACATCAGCATCATCTCGTTTGATACGAGAATCTCGCGCATCAACATGCTGATCTGCAGTGTCCAATGAAATATTGCAAAGTTTTTCAATGCCTTTACATACAGCATTGGTTGCATGCATACCGTATACCCATTTGCTGAGTACTTTCTTGAGTGCTTCTTCTTCTTGCTACACCTCCGTTTGTTTTAATGGACTTCATCAAAGACTGTTCAATAATCATATCAGTCCAAGTACCGCTACTGAATTTATTAGTACGGCGAATAGTAAAGAAACCGTTTATAAATTTCTCGAAAGCACTTTCTTCCATATTTTTTTTTAAATGCAACATATCCTGAAGATATAGGTGCGCAGATTTAGCGTAAAGAAAGTGTCCAGACGCATGAAAATATGGTAGCATTTTTTTAATGGAACTTAAATGTGCTATCTAATCGGCCATTCTTTCAGATCTAATAAATTCTTTGGCAATTGAAACCATCCTTAAATATTGCACCCACAATCTTGCAGTAGGACCTCTTTGTTCATACAACCGTAATTATTCATGAAATTTGTTTGATAATTCCTTCACGTCATCATCTGAATTTTCTATGTCTTTGTATGTTATTATGTTGCTAGCGACTTCAGTTATGAGTTTCCTAAGATGATTTTGAGTGTCAGTATCTACGTCTATATCATTAAGTATAATTGCAAACAAAGCCTGATGAAGTAGAGTATGTCCTCTAATTGCTCTAGCATAAGCGTGTCCATTTAATATTTTTTCAACTGAATTTGAAGCATAAATGATGCTTGAAACTTTTTTTAAACCGCTTCCTTCCATTATATACCCGATTTATCCAAGGAACGACATTATCAAATGGAAGCCACCGAGTCTCACTATTATTTTAGAAAAATCAGAGGTTTTAAGTGAAGATGCTACTATTTCTCGCGCTTTAATATATAAAGATTGGTCAAATGTAATAACACATGTGTTGTGACCATGTTTTTTACAATTTTCAAGAGCACAGTGTAAAGCAGTATAAATAGTATTATAATTACTTGCTGGTTGGTGAATAAATGGTAGAAATAAGATTCGTGATTGTGAAAAATCCTGATTATTTTTTGTCAGAGACTGAATATATCCATTCCAACCAGGTACCTGAAATTAATTATCCCACTTTCCAAAGAGCCATAATACATCAATTTTTCGAAGCATGCAGGCTGTTTCTTCCTCATGGCAATCGAATCTTTCAACTGTAATTTCATTTAATCCTGCTGAATTATAATTTTCATAAATCTGAATAGGAACGTGAGCTTCTAATGTAAGGTCATGAGCACTTGACATTGTTGTCTGTTTCTTAATTGGTTGTTCTGGTGCGATCGCTTCAGATGGAGTAATCATTTTAATTACTCCCATGATATGTACCGTATTGTGACCCCCATGTATGTACCGTAATGGTGTATACATTAATATCGACATTGTCAGCAGCAAATTGAACGAAAGAACCAGTTTCTGGTGATAAAATAAAAGGCTGAGGATGATAAACTGTCGAAACTTCGTACTTCGCTGTATCGGAATATGAAGCTGCTACCTATACTTAATAACACATCTAAAATACGTCGAGATCCAAATCGTCGATGTAAAAACGTCGACAAACCCAATTGCAATCGAGACATAAATGTTCTCGGTCTAGCTGCTACTATAGCATGAGAAATGGAGGTGCATTTTAATTTAAATGATTCTAATTTGCCTTTTCGATTTTTTAATATTACTTGCTCCAAAAACAATTGTAAACTGTGTGGTACGTCATTGTATAAATTATTAAACATTTCATTCATTGGGGGATATTCACTATTATATTTTATTAAAGATCGAATGTCTTCACGAATTATTGCTGCAGCAGATTCTATTATTTTAAGCCGTTCTTCCTGTTCATTACAACTTTTATTTTCGTACCAAGTTCTTAAATTGACATCATATACCGTATCTATGAAACAGACAATAGTCAAAGAGGTGCTTTTAGTTGATATTAAAATTCTTTTTCCATACCTTTCCTTAAGCTTCGTTTTAATTGTTAATTCATTTGGAGTATGTACCGTGCATGCATCTGCCAATTCCTTTAAAGTAAACTGGCAGTCATCGTTTTCTTCAATATACGAAAATATCTCTTCCATTGCTACTTCAATACGATGGTCGATAGGTCGACCAACATTACCTGGTTTTCGGGAACGGAGCAAATTCAGGTAACATTGATGATGATACCTGGCCTCTGCAGCAAGCAAATCTTCAAAAATAATTCGATTTTTAACTGTCTTTGCCAAATCACCACCAAGTTTGTCTGCAGTAGCAATTATAGAATCTTTGAAAGTGTGTGCCGATACTAATGAAATTCTGCGGCGCTTTTTTTCGTCTTTCTTTTTTTCTTTCTCTTCATTGGCCTCGTCACCACAAAAAAACACAACTTATTAAAGTCAAAAAAAGGCTGTTCACTTAAACGTAATCTAGTACGCGGTGGACTTGAACTTGAAGACGTACTAGGACCGTCATCTTCACGCTCCCTTTTCGAAACGAAGGCGGCAATGCTACTCTTCCGAACATAGTTTCTACGGCAATCAATATGAACTTCAATGGAAGTAGCATCACGTAAATATTCTATTTTTCTATCGTTCCTTTCTTTACTCGCGTCTCGCAAAGTTTTTATCCCACGCTCAACCACAACAGTTTGACCATCCGATAAAGGATTAGAACAAATGAAACACATTCCTTCCATTTTAGCACTATTTCTCGAGATTTATAAATTTACTTCGAGCAGCACAAACACACTAACACACATACAAACGCAAGTAGAGAACGCTCTTTTCTTTCTGTGCCGGGCAGCTGCTCGTCAAGGTCGCATGAGAGTTCAAGCACAATAAATAATATAATATTTAACTTTCAGTTTCTCTGTAGATACTTAAATAAAATCTTTTTTGACAGCAAAATATTTCTAATATAATTTTTCTGCACCTCATAGTCACATATAATACTATAGTGGTGTGCACATTTTCTCTTTCAGACTTAATTCACTCTATATCTTCGAAACGGTTGATTCCACGAAAAAAAAGTATAATAACCTTTTTTGTAAAGAATTTTATAAGCTACAATTTTGATAATAACTATTTTTCTCGAAAAATTGATAGTTTTCGAGATAATGGCAAAAAACTAAAATTTACCCCCTTTTACCCCCTATAAAAAAAAACCCATGGATCAAATTAAGAGTACTTTTCAGGATTTCATTAGAACATCGAAATAAAGGTCTCCACAAAAATCCAGCTTGGTCCTAAATTTTTTATAGTTTTGCCTTTTTCAAGTCTAATTTTACTGGACTAATAGTCATTTAGATAAGATAAAGAAGTAAATTAAGTGAAGTTACATAAATAAAATAGAATATAATAATGTAAAATTAATTAAATAAAATTAAATTAAATTAAATATGTAAAAAGTAAATGAATTATGGTCAGTACATTAAAAGTGTAAAATTACTTAATTTTCTCTTTATTCGATCTAATTTTCGCACCATTTAATTGACTCTATTCCATTGCATTTTATTAATTTCACCTAATTTATTTATTTATTTATTTTAAGCAATTTACACTTTTAACGTACTGACCATAATTCATTTACTTTTTACATATTTAATTTAATTTAATTTTATTTAATTAATTTTACATTATTTTATTCTATTTTATTTATCTAACTTCACTTAATTTACTCCTTTATCTTATCTATAAATGACTATATCTCATTTATTTAATTTTTTTACTATATTTATTTATTTTTTACTTAACTTATTTCATTATTTTTTTAAAAAAAGAATAGAGAATCCATCGAAGATTTAAATTTATTTAACATTGTACTCTTTCGAACCGGCTAATGTTTACATTCAATGTTTCATCGATCGTCTGCGTCAACATTACTAAACAATGTCATAGAGTCGATGACATCTTTCAGTTAAAAACATTTGACAGTTGCGAATTGACTATCGTGGCTCGTGGTAATTCTTCGACTTAAACAGTAAGTTCCAAAAATCTAACTAGTTCATGAATATCGCCGTACACCACACTAATTGAGCATTCAACCAAGGTATCACTACCATAATGGATCTAACAGCTTCTAACCATTTGAATGCGTCCTTCACGGCTGGAACCGGAACGAGACACAAATCCACCCAAAAACAAGTCGAATGAGTTGCTGTGCGCCATTTAAAAACCGCATGCCTTAACGACATCATGTATGTACACTCCATTATTTCATATATAAATCATCTGACCGTCTTTGTAATAATATCTTCCCGTCCATAACATATTGTTCATTTGTAATAACTTGACAGATGCTGAGGATGGTCCAATTATAGGACCAAAACGTACGTAAAGATTTCAATAAAGAAACATTAATTATAATTTAATTGCGCACCGATTACCGCGCTTGGCTCTCATTTAGCCCGTTCTTCCTTTCTTTTTATTTTAATATTAGAGCCTAACATTGTAATTATTAGTTTATTATTATAATACGCAATATGCCGAGAAATAATAGTATAAAAAGAAAAAGTTTTTCAAAATATGACCTATTAAATCAGCAAAAACAAACACATTTGTAGTGATTCTTCAAATATATGTTAGTTTATCTTGTAATGAAGCTTCAACTTTTTTCCTTGACAAATTTATGGATGAATCTCATGTTGGTGAATCTCAAATAGCTACTGATAATTCATACAATGATTTTCAAAATGAATCATTAGAATTCCTTTTGGAAGAACTGCTAATACCCATAAATATTGCATCATTTGTAATGCTTCGAAAAATGTAGTAGTTTTATCAGCGCAAGCGAAACTTAATGTATTTATCAATAGAGGTATAACTATGCAAGAACAAACAAGATGTTGCAAAAGACATTTAAAAGATAATATTTTGAAAGAAAATGAACTTAAGCGTATTAAACAAAAATCAAATTCTACGACGTTAAGTGAAAAGGAAATATTTGATTTGCTACAAAGATTGCGTGTATTGGCAAAAAGAAAAACATTAGATTTTAATACACTTGGTTTACTTAATGATTGTGACTATCGCAAGACTTACAGGTATATCTGAATCAAACTTTAATAATCTTTTTAAGTATGTAGATAATAAAATACGAAGTACTTTTTTAAAATCTTTACGTACTTGTCTAGCTTTATTATTAAGTTAAAAACGGGAATGTCACATACTTCACTATCAACAATTTTTGGTATTAGAGAAGAAGTATTGGTAAAGCAATTCATTCCACTCGAAAAGCTTTAATGTGTGTGTGGAAACCTTTGTACCAAAACATCTAGGATTGAAATTGCAGATGGAACATACATGTACATAGAAAAAAGCAATAACTGCTCGTTCCAAAGGTGTATACTTATTCTGTGCATAAGGGTAGACCCCTCTTAAAGCCGATGATGATAGTCAGCACTACTGGCTATGTACTAGAAGTATTTTGTCCATATTCTGCTGATGGTAAAAATAATGATGCTAACATCTTAAACAGTATTATTAAAGAGAGATATACTACTTTCCTAGACTAGCTTTGTCCGAGAGATATTATGGTATATCTCGAGACTTTCGGGACTCATTAGAAACATTAGAAGAATACGGTTTGGTACCAAAAATGCCTCATTTTTTACGTGAAGGAAGACAGCACTCTATTGAAGATGCTACTGAATCAAGGTTTGTTACAAAAATCCGTTGGGTTGTTGAATCAGTTAATGGTCTTATAAAATCTTGGAAAATGTTGACTCAAGTTTTTCCTAATAGCCAAATACCATACGTGGGTGATTATGTACGTATTGTATCTGCATTATGCTTATAGACCACCACGTACACAAGTAACATCAGATGATGAAATAATTGCTCAGCGAGTGCTGGGATTAGCTCAACAACCAAACAATTTACAAAAAACTGTGCAAGACTATGGGTGGGATAGAAAAAGTCATATGAAAAGAAGTAGAATTAACGACTTTCCTCGTCTAACATTAGAAGATTTTCATTAACTAACGTTAGGAGTACCATGTGACTATGGTGGAGGACAGAACAAATGCTGCCCAAGTGATGACCTGGCTCGATCGGACCATGGTGGAGGCCTGTAACGTTGCGGCCCCTAGAATTGGTCCTAGGAAGCCTCGGCGTCAGGCTTATTGGTGGAAAGAGTCAGTTGCAATTTTACGCCGTAACTGCCTACGCGCTCATCGGCTCTGGCAAAGAGCCAAGAGAAGGAGACGCCCACTGGGAATAATTAATGAGCTTAAGGCATCATACAAGCTTATTCGCAAAGATCTCAGAACGGAGATTGGCAGATTAAAGTCCAAGGCTTGGCAAGAACTAATCGGCACGATAGACGAGGACCCTTGGGGATTACCGTACAGACTGGTCCTAAGGAAGTTAAAATCAGCTTCCCCTAGCAGCTAGGGCCTAGCTTGTCCGAGCTGTTGGACGAGGAGATTCTCTCAGAACTGCTGGACAACCTCTTCAGGACCCCGTGGTGGGGAAGGTAACACAGTTCCTTCCGGTCGTCCGTCACAGGCTCTGCAGGAGACATGTGGTGAAGCTCCTGATACTCGGCCATGAACGCCTTGTATAGACGCTGCAACTCCTGGTCCACTGTAAATCGCCGCTCCATGCAGCGCAGCAGGCGAAGAGAAGCCCGTCTGGTGTCGGCCAGTGCCGGTAAGGTGGGCGTCACTGGGAGACGCACCACGTATCTCCCCTCCGTTGTCCTGGTGTGAGTGTTCACAAGGAGGTCCTCGCAGCGCTGCTCGTCCTCGGTGAGTGGAAGTGGGGTTTGCGGAAGCTCCTCCTGTTCCCAAAACCGACCAACTAATGCTGAGAGATGCTCGTCAACGGTGCACTGATGTGACAGTGCCGGTGCTCCATCCTCGACTCCGTCAACGACTTGAGAGGATCCATCCTAGCGTCATCTTCTGTGCAATTGGTGTGCGCGGTCCGCTCTTTCGCAGCCCGTCTTCGATTATCTGGAAGAACCCATCTGCTTCCAGAAGAAACTCCACCGGGTTAGCGGCTTGAAAGTCCGGATCCGCCAGTTGGAGGCCGCGCACGTGGAGCCATTCGCCGCCCGCCATCTTCACTCGCGCGCCGTAGGCCGAAATCCGCAGCAACACCAGTGCTGTCAGCTGCATCGCGAAGTCCGTCGCCCTCGATGACAGCAGCACCTTAACCCGGCCGTTGGCCGAAACTGTGCGCTGTCCTCCGATACCGAGAATCGTCACGGAACCAGCGGTGCGTTGGAGTCGGAGGCGTTGTGCCAAAGCCTCCGTGATCAGGGAGACCTCTGATCCGGAATCGATCAAGGCGCGCACCCGGAACTTGGTCCCATACTTGTCGGCGATGTCAACGCGGGCTGTGGCGAGAAGTACCGTCGCTCGGTCATCAGTTCGGCGCTGTACGTGAAGCGATGTGGAAGCCGCGGTCGACGAGTTACCTGAGGGCACATAGGCGTCGTGCGTCGAGGAATGATGCTTCGCGTTGCACGCAGCACAAGTCTTTTTTGACTGACAGTCTGCCAGCTGGTGTCTTCCGAAACAGTTGAGGCAGAGCTGCTTGGCCTCGACGAACTCCTCTTCTCTTTCGGCTGCTTCTTTTGGAAGTCGCTGCAGAAGAGTATGTAATGGTCGCCCTGACACATTGCACACCGCCCGTCCTTCTTCGTAGTCTTCTGCGCGAGGTGCGATCTAGCGGATCGCGAGGTTGCGCTTGCGACTTTGCTGGACGATGAGGACGACGACTTAGTCTTCGCTGGTTAAAGGGCCTCCAACGTCCGCATCCGACGCTTCAAAAACGTCTTCAGAGCTTCGTAGGATGGCGGCTCGGACGTGTCACTGACCGAGGTTTCCCATTCCCGCCTCGAGCGCGGGTCGAGCATCTCCACGACGAGATGCACGAACAGATCGGTGCAATCTGATATAAGGCGTCCGATGCCCTTCAACGTTCCCACAGTACTCAGCATTCCGTGAAAAATGCGCTTAAGATCCGCGGCTGATTCATTTTAGGGGTCGCGGTAAAAACAGAAAAACAGGATCTCACCAGCAGTCGCTTATTCTCATAGTGATCAGCCAGCATGGACCACGGTCGAAGTTGTCACCCGTCGTTGGTAAGTTGCGAATAAGCTGCTCCGCATCTCCTTTCACATTTCCTCAGGTAGTGAAGACGTTCCACTCCTAACACGGAAGGATCTTGCATAATGAGCGGAAGAGGTCCCGGAAGGCAGGCCACTCCTCATACTTCCTGGAGAAGCTCGGCAGTTGGATGCGCGGCAGAGTCCGCTGTGGCTGGGGAGCTCCTGCTTCTATGAGCTCAACTTGCTCGACCGGGTCCCTCAGCGACCGTGTGGGATCCAGGAGAGTACCTCGCTGAGTCAGGAAGCTTTCCTCGACGAGTCCAAAAAAGTCCTTTTGTATATAGTCGTAGTCGCACACCGCCTTCCAATACATGGTGCGGAGCGCCTTGTGGTTGTCCTCGAACTTGCTCCAATTTGCCTCCAATGCCTTTAGTCTTGACTCCACCGCGCCCGCCGTGATCTTTGCAGCACTTGATTTTTTCAAATTCTCGTAGGCTCGTGCGATGCGATCCTGAAGATCTTGCTGACTTTGCAGGAGAGCGTCGGCGTCCATGCTCATGGTGATCGGATGACGTAGCGACGTGGTCGACGACAAGGAACACGCACAAGAAACTGAGAGCACCCACTGCACACGAGGAAGTCACGTACTCCACTGCGCACGAGGAAGTCACGCACTCCACTGCGATTTCGGATACAAGCGATGTCCGGCTCGAAGGACCAGCAATGTTTAATAGACGGCACAAAATTATACTCGCACGTAACGTAGACACTCACAATTTATTGTACAACACAAAAAAAAGCAGTGAAATATTTACAAGAGTATTTACAGCGGTCTGTTTTAATTGATTAATATAATTAATCGAAAGCACAATTCGTGAGCGCGACTTTTCCGAGCTTTGAGAAGCAAGCGACTTCGAGAAAACTGCGAAATATTGAGAGACGAATTTGACTGCCATAAGCTGCGAGTGCAAAATACTATTTATTAATTAAAATATATTGTTCTTTAATCTAATTTTTTCCTAAATAAAAAGTACATTTTAAATATTAAATAGTATTACTAAACATTAAAATTTAGTAAATATTTCATTAAATTAGGTTAGAAAATATTTGGTTAAAAATTATATCAGAAAGCTGTAAAAAAACATTGTCACGCATATCAAGAAGATTTTATTTCTTAAGACGTATTTGCACTCTCAAGCGAATAATCGTACATGAGCGCTGCAAACGCGCCTTGAAGGACAAAATCGCTTTGCATGTGTGCGTGCGAGCATAGGTAAGTGAGTCTGAATCTGAAACTGAACAAAAAGTGTCACATTTTTTATGTGATTATTATTTCTCAAGATTGACTGCACCAATCTTATTCAAACTGATCGCAGTCGAAAGCTTGTATCCACATTTTATAAGAAAATCGCCGTTAGAATTTTGATTACGGCTTTAGTTCCTGAAATATCTTAATCGAAAGTTTACTTGACGTAAAATTCCGGATAAGCTACTTGGTAGCACCGCGGCCCCTGTACATAGGCAAAACTGTTGACAAGCCAGAAAAGAAATTTTGATGTACTTGGCGTCGCGACGCTATCGCCTCGCTTGATGAATGATTATCTCATTCCGTTTGTAGAAGCAAAAGAATTATATTATAAAGGCTTTAATTATTTTGATAATGGCAAAAAATATCATAAAAGAGTTCATATATTAACTGGTAATTGTGATTCTAGAAAGACCATCTCTTCAATGTTCCTCGCAATTTAATGATGCATATGGTTGCGGGCTTTGTCTTAATCCTGGAAAGTCAATTCCTAAGGGTAATAGACATGTTATGGTATATCTCTAATAAACAACGACAATAATGCATTTGGAATGAATTTACGTACATATGCAGGTACTTTCCACAATGCACTAAACAAAACAAATGAAATTAAAGATCGGTCGAAACTATGCAATATCCTGGAAATAAACATTATTAATAATTTACATGATAAGTGGATGCATTGTGTTGCTTTAGGTGTTTGTCGGCAATTATTAAAATGTGGTTCAAGTTCCTATCAGGAACATTTTTATTTTAGAAATCAAATCGATCGTGTAGATAAAATATTAGTATTATATAAAACATTTCTTGAAGTCTTTCGAACTCCACGCAGAGTTTCTGACTATAAACATTGAATAGCATATGAATTTGTAATTTTCTTGCTATAATATATCCATTTTTAAAGAATATTTTCCTATTCAAATATGTGACACATTTTGGGGGAGACTCTGTTTGCCTACATTTCCGATTGCCAACGGCTTCTTTTGCCCACAACATTTTGCCGACAGCTTCGTTTGCCTACAAGCATTATTGCGCACATGTAATAATTAAAAATACGAACGTACGTTTGCGCACATTACCTTATTACGCACAAACACATTGACACGTGACTTCATTACACACAGATTGCACACATGACATCATTGCGCACATACAATATATAATTCTTTTTATAATTTAAATATATAATATATACCATATATGCAAGAATCAAATCATATTATCTATACAGAGTGTCACTTAAAGACCGCTCACTAAGTAGATAGCGTTACTTCTTACTAAAAGATAAGTCATAAAGTCTTCAATCATTTTTTTCTATAACAATTAATAGAGTAATTATTGAGTAAAGTCAGGCCAATCAGCGCCGACATTTAGCCGGGCGCACGTCAGTATGCGTGCGCACTCACTATCAGGCGCGCGGCTCACTGACGTGCGCCCGGCTAAAGGTCGGCGCTGATTGATCCGATTTTACTCAATAATTACTCCTTTATTAAGTTATAGAAAAAAATAATTCAGGACTTTTCGACTCACTTTTTGGTAAGAAATAACGCTATGTACTTAGTGGGCGGTCTTTAAATGATACCTTGTATAACTACCTAGTCCTGTCATAAGTTTTGTCCCTCATACAAAGGTGTCTAGGTAATAGAAAAAATAAAACAAATATAAAGCCATTTATGTTATTTTTTCTTTATTATCTAAGTAACTAAAAAAATAAAAAAACTATTCAAAATGTCCCTTTTGCATTCACACACTTCTTCAAACGGTCCGGCCACTTATCTATCGCTGCACGCGATATTGAGACTGCTGTCTTAATCAAATCGGCTTTTAATGACTCGATATTTCGATGGGGTTTAGAGCAGGCTTTCTCTTCTAAAATACTCCACAATCGGTAGTCCAAAGGATTGAGGTCTGGACTTCCTGAGGATCAATTTCAGCAGTGATAAATTTAGGCAAATTGACCTTCAATCAGTGCTGTGTCGATTTCGCTTTGTGTGACGGCACTAAATCTTGCTGGAATATCCAGTGCTTTTCTTTAAGTGATACCATATTTGTCGGAAGTGCGTGCAGCGATAGATGAGTGGCCGGACCGTTTGAAGAAGTGTGTGAATGCAAAAGGGGGACATTTTGAATAATTTTTATATTTTTTTTTAGTTACTTAGATAATAAAGAAAAAATAACATAAATGGCTTTATATTTGTTTTATTTTTTCTATTACCTAGACACCTCTGTATGAGGAACAAAACTTATGGCAGGACTAGGTATATAGAAAACTATATGTATGTGATATATATATATATAAATATAATACCAATATACACATATAAATCATATATATACATATAGTATATACAGGGTTTCTATAAAGTCTGTTCCCACCCCCTATATTTCGGAAACGGCTCATAATTATAAAAAACCGCAAAATACGTGTTCGATCATTTCGAGGGGCTACTCTTTTAAGGAAGATGGGGAGTTGTCCCCTCAAGGGGGTGCCCCAGGGAATCTCAACTTAAAAATTTCAAATGGAAATCCCTATATTGTAGTATATCGTTTGAAAGGGCATAAAAAAAGAAAATTTATGGCGCAAACCGGAGGCTGATACATTGACCTGTTTGGGAGTTATTTACAGTCAAAGTTCGAAAAAGTATCAAAAAAACCAATTATCAAAAAAATCGTTACTCCCATTTGGAAAATCCTTAAAAAAACGTTCGAGGTGTGAAAATGTTCGTCTTTTTAAGTCCTTTCCATAGAAAAAGTTCAGATTTGACCTTGGAATTTTTTTTAAGTCCAAAAAGAGATCCAAAAAACTGTTAAATTCAAGCCTTGAAAGTCAACGAACTCAACGAGAAGATAGTGCAAAAACTGCAAAATGAAAGACAAATTGTCAACTCCGTTGGTCTAGTACTGATCTAGTACTGGTCGGTCTCACTCTGAGTACTCTGACCACTTTTAACCTATTATAAACAACATAGCGCACTAAGCTTGTAACGGTTCACCTTTCCCGACGCCGCGGATCAGGCTCGCCGGTGCCAGGATTCGGGAGAAGGGGGAAACTCGAACTCGCTTTCCTTTGTCGATAATAACGATTCTTTATTATCAGCTTATTAATGTACAGAAGGTAGGCCAGCAGATGGCTGTCAAGCAGTGTTCTTTATCCTACGTATAGCAGGCAAGCAGTAAGCTTACAACTAGGCAGGGGGGTATATACAAGCGGGGAGCCACGCAGAAGGCGTGCGAGCAAGAACCGACCGAACGGTTTACAAGCAGGCAAACTTATAGCTATGCGTAATGTCTAAGCGGGGAAGCCACGCAGAAGGCGTGCAAGCAGGCAAGCTGCCGAGCAGCGGTCAAGCAGGTAAACTTATGACTACGCGGAATGTACAACGGGGAAGCCACGCAGAAGGCGTGCAAGCAGATAAGCTGCCGAGCAGCGGTCAAGCAGGTACTTATGACTACGCGGAATGTACAACGAGGAAGCCACGCAGAAGGCGTGCGAGCAAGAACCGACCGAACGGTTTACAAGCAGGCGAACTTATAGCTATGCGTAATGTCTAAGCGGGGAAGCCACGCAGAAGGCGTGCAAGCAGGCAAGCTGCCGAGCAGCGGTCAAGCAGGTAAACTTATGACTACGCGGAATGTACAACGAGGAAGCTACGCAGAAGGCGTGCAAGCAGGGAAGCTTAAATCTACGCGGAGTGTATATGTATATAAGCCGAAGCGGAACCAGCGACCGGGTGCTCCCGGCGTCACAGCGAGTACGTCCGCTGCCTGGCTTTAACGGTGTCGGAGAAGCGGTAGCCAGCAACCGGGTACTCCCGGCGTCAAAGCGAGTACGCCCGCTGCCTGGCTTTAACGGTATCGGAGAAACGGAACCAGTGTCCGGGTACATCCGGCGATACAGCGAGTACACCCGCTGTCTGGTAGTCTGGGATCCGGAGTCACAGGAGTCGGGATCAGGACTGGTGTCGATACGCTCGCCGGCGCGCCTTATATACCCGGCTGCGCGTGGTGGGGGTGGTCCCTCCGGTGGGGGCCACGCCTACTGGTGTCGGCGTTTGGGGGGCGCCAAAGGCGCCGAGCCTCGCTTTTCGGGCGGATGGTCGGCCCGAGAGGCTGACTAGTAACGAGGCATATCGTGCCTCGTTACAAGCTAGTACTGGTTGGTCTAGTACTGGTACTGGTTGGTCTAGTACTGATTTGGTACTGGTTGGTTTCACTCTGAGTACTATGACTACTAGATCAACAGAGTTAACAATTTGTATGCGTGCGCACACACACACACACAAGAGGTGTAAATCCGACTGTGCAACCTCCACGCAGTACATCTTGGGTAATGCTAATGCCGGCAGTACTTAAACTTTGAAGATTCATAACTCGGGAAGTTCTCATTGAAAAAAGGTTTATCAACAGTATTTGGAAACGTTTCGACTTCAGTTACAAGAATATGCAGTAAAAATAGGGGTTTCCGTTTAAGATTTTAAAGTTGATCTTGAGATCTCCTTTCTAACTGCACTCAAGGTGAAATCAAGGTTATCGTCAAATGTCCCCCACAAAATCAAGCAACTTTTATCTAAAACATTTTTCAATAAATTCATCGGTTCGCGACATATAGCACTGTAAATTTTAAAATGGGACACCCTGTATATATGTATACATATATATATACATTGCGACGACTAATTTCCCTTACAAACGGACGTAACCGCCGTCCCGCTCTCGCCGTCGCGCGGATCTTACGTTACGCCAACGACAGAAAGTCTATTAGTTGCGCGAGAGACGTTGAGGGAAGTCAACGACAAAAAAAAAGAAACAAAAAGAAACAAAAGGATAATGAAATGGAAAACGCGCCGGGAAGGAACGGGATGTCGGGAGTTCCGCGCGTGCCGTGACGAAAACCGAATACTTAACGCGAAAATCGAAAATTGGGCGCCAGACGCGGTCTTTCACGCGTCAATTCGCGATATCAAACGGAATAACGCGAACGCTAATTACCGGGATTCGCCACGGGCGGACTAGCTCGCCTAACGGTAGAGGGGCAGGGCGATGGTCGACAGAACGCGATATTGGGCAAGAGGCGACAAATACGGGAAACGACAGATACGGACGAAAAATACAGACGTCGATTACAACGACAAAAAAGCAAATAAATAAGATAGATAAAGAATAAGTTTATTATAGTAATGCAGAGTCGGAGTTCAATATGAAAGATGATAGAAAGAAAGAATCAAAGATAATTAGTAATTCTATGGCAATCAAAAATGGTTAAAGATGTTGTGAACCGTAAAGATAATTAATACCGTGAGAATCGAAGATAAGTAATACCAAAAGGAAATTCCTGAATAATAATACTAAGGTAGTTAATAATAAGAAAATCGGCAGAGATAATCAATAATAAAGAAATGCTGATTATTAAGAATACGACAATTACGGATAAGAAAATCGGCAACAAGAATTAATAATGATGAAATACCTTAAACCCGACTAAAGATAGGCGACGTAATACCAAACATAATGAGTGATAATATTAAGATTCGCGAGATATAAATAATAACCCCTTCTTACTAACACTCGCCACGTTCGGCGGTAGCGATTCGTTTGCGAGACTGGATGATTTGTTTGGCGTGTAAAATTCTCACAACAACGTGCGAAATAATGAGTCGGACATTTCCCTACTTCGAAATACAACGACGGTCCTCGGTCTTTGCGGCCTCGCCAGCCGTTTTTACTCGCAGCGACGTTCCGATACGGAATCAAATACACGAAACCGACACACCAGCGAACACGGACATTACACGCGACGCATTATTCTCACCCACACGCACGCTGTAAACGCAGCTAATGCAACGACACTACGTACCTTACACGACGCACAATCACGCTCTCTCACTCGTACGGCACTCATTCGCCACATTACAATGACGGTTTATTTACACGCAATAAAATATCCGCGACGCGAATCTCCAAAGAGACGAATTTAGTTAACGCGGTCGCGATATCTCAAAAAGACACCGAAGAAACGAGGCCTGTGCTTTGAAGGCTCCGGGGACAGAAATCACTTGTCGACGTGGCCACGCCGCTTAAAATTTCGCTAAATATCGGGCGTGACCCGCACACAAAATCACCAAAATTATGGCGACGACGACAGATTGACGCAATCCCGAAAGCGAGTGGCGTAATTAACGGAGGGCAACCTCACCGGCACCTGTTCCTCCCGGGCCGACTCCCCCGAGGGTCGACAGCGGTTTGTCTTGAATTCTGGAACTCTCGATAATCGGTAGCGTTGGTGTCGAGGTCCTCCCTTCACAAGTACTTGCGACAGGCTGCTTCCCGGATCCTCGCGATCCAGGATCGATGTCTCTGGGCCAGCTCAAAGCTGCGCAAACGGAGTGCGTGTTATCGTGGCCAATCACGCGGCGGCACGCGATAACGCCGGTAAGCGGCACGCTCAAGGTCGTGTCGGGGGTGCGCGCACCCACTGTATCGACGATTATAATTTCGCGAGGCCTGCTCGTCAGGGCCGTCGCAGGGTTTTCGCAGCGAATTTCCCTTGTGGATGCCGCCACGGGCCTTGCCTCTGTTCTTCTTTCCGGCCCGTGCTCCGCGGCGACAGAGTTCTCCGGTCACCTCTTAGAGGGACGGCACCGCACGGTCCTGTTCTTTATGCGAGACTCAGCTCGCAGTCCCGGACGCCGTGCTCCGCGCGCTCTGGTCTCGATCATCGCTCGACATCCCTCGATCTCCATTGAATATTGCCGTTAGCCGTGTCTCGATATTTTCTCCTTTGTCCAAATTGCGCCTCCGTGCCTCCGTAATTATTTACTCGTACCAAAAAAAATAAAAATAAAAATCTGTAAAACTCGGAAATAAACGATAACAAAAACGCCTCTCTGGAGACTGCGGCACGGTTCTCGCTATTTTTCGCCTGGCGCGGCCCTTTGATCCACGCTTTGCGATTAGGGAGGAACTCGGCGGACGCGCGCGGGACGGCAACGTCACAACATATATACAGGGTGTCCGGTAATAATCGCTCCACCCGTCGTGAGCAGGTAGAGCGGGTTAAACCGAGTAGGAAAGTCCGCTACCGTTTTGCGATCTTTACAATAATCAATGAGAAATTAATTAAACAAGATCGGCCAATGTGCGCAAGTGCAAGCGCGCGGCGAGAAGAGACTTCCCACTGTTACGTGGTACTAAGCGCGCGGCGCAAAGAGATACCTTAATGTTTGTTAGAAGCGGGAAGGAGCACTCTACAAAATGGCTATGTACGAGCGATGCATAACGCTGGACCCCGCGTGGGCTGTCTCTTCTCGCCACGCGCTTTTACTCGCGCGGATTGGCTAATCCTGTTTAATTTATTTCTCATTAATTATTGCGAAGATCGCAAAACGGTAGAGGACCTTCTTATTCGGTTTAAACGCCAAGAACATGAGATATCGCAATTCTTTATAAAACAAGATGGCGGATTCAACATGGCGGACAGAAGCTGTAAAATAGCAAAAAAATTTGCCTGATTTGAGGTAAACCATTTCAAATACGCTATTCGTATTCCTGAAGCCTTTTTTTGAAACACTAGGGACATGTCATGTCGCAATTTTTTATTAATCAAGATGGCGTATCCAATATGGTGGACAAAAGCAGTGAAATAAGATGAATTTTGCCCGTCTTTAAATAAAACATTTTGAAGACGCTTTACGTATCTCTACAGCCTCTTTCAGGACGTGAGAGTCATGGTATGTTGCATATAATTTCTTTATAAATCAAGATAGCGGATACAATATGGCTTCCCGTCACCGACTTCGTTTTGCGCGAGCTCGATTATTGCGCGTCTGTAGGATAGAACAGGGAACATTTGTGTATGTGTGTGTATTATATGTACACATACGCACGCACGCACATATTTATTCACACAAACATTTATATATTAACTTAATATATACTTTTGTGTGTATAAGGAGGGTGTACAAAAAATATGTATATTTAAACTGTTGACAGCATTAAAAGATCGAGATCTGCATATAATACACACCCACACACACACACACACATACACACACGCACACCCACACACATTATATATACTGTGACGTTGCCGTCCCGCGCGCGTCCGCCGAGTTCCTCCCTAATCGCAAAGCGCGGACCGAAGGGCCGCGTCAGGCGCAAAATAACGAGAACCGTGCCGCAGTCTCCAGAGAGGCGTTTCCGTTATCGTTGATTTCCGAATCTTACAGAATTTTATTTTTATTTTTTTTGGTACGAGCGAATAAGTACGGAGATACGTAGGCGCAATGTGGGCAAAGGAGAACATAGCTAGACACGGCTAACGGCAAAATTTGATGGAAATCGAGGAAGAATATCGAGGCAGGATTGAGACCAGAAAGTACGGAGCACGGGCCGGTAGGAAGAACCGAGGAAAGGCCCGTGGCGGCATCCACGAGAACAAATAGCTGCGAAAACTCTGCAACGGCCCTGGCGAGCCTTGAAAAACTTAGTCGGCAACACCGTGGGTGCATGCGTCCCCGACACGGTCTTGAGCGTGCCGCTTACCGGCGTTATCGCGTGCCGCCGCGTGATTGGCCGCGATAACACGCACCCCGTTTGCGCAGCCTTGAGCAGGCCCCGGGCCATCGATCCTGGATCGCGAGGATAGGGAATCAGCCTGTCGCGGATTGTTGTAAAGTGAGGATTTCGGACCGCCGCTATCGAGACAAAGAACTTTCCCGAAGAACGAGCCGTTGTCGACCCGCCGTTCTCAGGAGAACCGAGGTGCCGGTGAGATTGCCCTCCGTACTTTAAGCCACGTGCGATTGCGTCCGGGATTGCGTCATTCTGTCGTCGTCGCCGTAATTTTTGGTGATTTCTGGTGTGCGGGCTACGCCCAATAATTAGCGAGAAGTTTAGTGGCGCGACGACAAGTGATTTCGGTCCCCGGAGCCTTCAAAGCACAGGTCTCGTGTTATTATTTTTTTTAGGTATCGCGATCGCGGTAGAATCTTATCGTCTCTCTGGAGATTAGCGTCGCGGATACGTTGTTGCATGTAAATACTTTGTCGTTATAGAATGTCGAGCGTGTGCGAATGAGAGAGTGATTGTGCGTCGCGTAAGATATGCATGTCATTGCGTTAGTCGAGTTTAAAGCGTGCGTATAAGTGAGATAAATGCGTCGCGTTTAACGTCCGTGTTCGTCGGTGCGTCGATTCCGTATATTATTCGCGTCTGTATCGAAACTTTGCTGCGACTCAAAACGGCTTGCGAGGCCGTAAAGACTAAACACCGTCGTTGTATTTTGAAGTCGGGAAATGTCCGACTTATGATTTCACACGTCGTCGTAAGAATTCTGGACGCCGAATCGAACATCCAGTCTCGCAAACGAATCGCTACCGCCGAACGTAATTACGGGTCATTATTTATATCTTGAGAATTGTAATATTATTACTAATTATGTTTAGCCGTACTTCACCTATCTTTAGTCGTGTTTAAAAGATTTTAACATTATTAATTCTGTTTGCCGATTTTCATCCGGAATTGTGTTTTTAAAATTCCGTATTGCTTCATTATTGATTATCTCTGCCGATTTTCTTAATAATCACGGCCTTAGAATTATTATTCCGGAATTGCACAGTTGTATTAATTACTTTTGGTTCTCGCGGCATTTATTGTCTCTAATGTTCACTATATCTTTCACTATTGGTTTTTTTTTATTGCCATAGAATGGCTAATAATTATAAATTCTTTATAATAAATTAAGTAACGCTCTGTTATACTAATGTGTCCGGATAAGAGGAGTAGGCAAGTGAGAGCCGGGTGCAAGAAATTAAGCGCTAAGACTTCAGTAATAATCTTCTTTATTTTAAATTGTACGTTTCGGTCTTTTCTTTGGACCATCTTCAGCAATGTGTTTACAGAATGGTGTATGTTCCGAAATTAGTCCGAAACGAGCGTGTATATATGTATATATGTATATCGATATTTATCCGCTAATTATTAATTAGTAATTGTTAATTATTTGAAGCACCGCAATTACGCGAATCATAATCCGCGCGCTAAGCTACGGCCTCGCGATGCGCGTACCTCGCGTTAATATCGATGCGCGCGTCGCGCGAGTTGACTTCACTCGCGCGCATTGAGTCTCGAAATTAGTCGGTAGACCAAATTTTAAACGGGCTATCGGCTAAGAAAATAAAAACAACAACACTTTTGCCCTCCGACTTTCTAGAAGATCCGCAGCCTCTTTTGTTATCACTCTCAAAGTGATTTATGACTGTCGCGAATCTTCTAGAAGGTCGGGGTAATAAAAGTGCGTGCCCGAAACCGATCGGCGCACTCTTGCAGTCATCGCCGAGTTAATAGCACAGAGCAATCGAATCGTTTTTTCGCCGAAGTAGACCGAGCACGAAAACCGTTCGCGTTGATCTCACTCGCGTTTTCTCACAATCTCGCGAATTAATTGTACAAATTTTGTATATATTGTCCGCGTGAAATACACTGTTTTTTTCTTCGTCACAAACTGTTGGCGTCACTCCTGTTTTTTTGTGCCGTACTTCTCGTTTCTCGCTCCTCGCGATTCCGACGTGATAAATATAACATTTTCTGGTCCTTCGAGCCGGATTTCCTCTTCCTCGAAACCGGCATCCGCGATCGTCGTGACCTTCGTGAGTGGAGTGGAGACAAGTGAGTACTCTGTGAAAAAGAAATGGAAGCGTTAATTGCTGCACAACGGGAACTCCACGGGCGCATCGCCCGCACGTGCGAAAACCTTCGCAAGGCTGGATCGGCCAAGCAGTCCGTCGCTCTCGTGCAATCGGCGCTGTCGAACCTAGAGGGCAAATGGACAAAGTTCGAGGATCAGCACGATCGCTTACTATTGGAATTCGGCGATACTCTCAAGGGAAGCGACTACGTCTCATCTGATCTTGTGAGTACCGTCGAAATGGTATACTTGCAGCAGCGTGCCAAGCTCGTCGAACTCGAACAGGCGCTCGCCGGCCCGTCAATCGCCGTAGAGCCAAAGTCGGCCCGCGCGGAAACTGCCCCGTCGCGCAACGTACTGCCACGGATCCAACTACCGCAGTCTCCGGGAAGTTCGAAGATTGGCCCGCTTTCCGAGATCTCTTCAGGTCGATCGTCGTCGAAGAGAACTCCCTGTCAAAGGTGGAAAAGTTCCATTATCTTAAGACAAACGTCAAGGGCGACGCAGAGCAACTTATACGAAACTTACCGTCGACGGAGGATAACTTTGAGCGCGCGTGGTCGACCCTGAAGGAGCACTTTGAAAATGCGCAGCTCCTGGTGCGTTCTTACCTGACGGCGTTCACCTCACTTCTCAGGATGAAGGCGGATTCCGTCGCCGATCTTCGCCGCATCTTTCACGGAGTGGTCTCGACCGTCGGCGCTCTGGAGGGTATCGGTCGGCCGATCGAGAACGGGACGGATCTCTTCGTCCATATAGCAATCGAGTTATTAGACTCCAAGACCCGACGCGAGTGGGAGAACTCGCTCGGCAAGTCGTCAGAGCCACCGTCTTACGAGGACCTCCGCGAGTTTCTCCAAGAGCAGCTGATGACCCAAGAAGTACTTCGAACGGTTGCCGGTGAGACATCAGGGAAATCCTCCACGGAGAAGTCCAGTCGCAGCGCCCGAGCCAACCACGTCAAGGGCCGTAACACCGACTCCAGCCGTAGCTGCCCGCTCTGCAAGAAGGAGCACTTCATGGCCTTCTGCGAGCAATATAAAAAGAAGTCAGCACAGGAACGTCGGGAAGCAGTGAATACTCACCAGCGCTGCTGGAATTGCTTGGGACGGCACATGGTCGGTGAGTGTCCTTCTGCTAAAAACTGTAATAAGTGCGCGGGTCGACATCATACGACACTCCACGAGGCGTTCTCTTCCGCGCCGGCCATAGCTTTGCCCGTCGCCGCGTCTAGCTCGTCGCCGACGGTACACGTGTCAAAACGACCACCCGCGGAAAGTATCGCCGTATTACTCGCAACTGCTCGCGTTTTTGTGACGGATCGCTCCGGAGCTCGACATTCGGTTCGAGCGTTAGTCGACCCGGGTTCGGAGACCTGCCTCATCGCGGAGTCCTTGGCTCAACGACTCCGGTTACCACGCACTCCGACGTCCGTCGCGATCTTCGGCGTGGGGGGCGTCCAGACGGGATTCTCCCGAGGACGAGTCACGCTCGCTCTCGCCGCGCGCTCCGGGCATTTCGCGCTGTCGGTTTCGTCATTGGTGATGCCGCGACTAACCGTCTACAGCGGCTCCGTAGAAGGTGGTGCTCGCTCATGGACACACGTCGACGGACTCGAGCTCGCCGACCCCGAGTTCCTCAATCGCGACCCGATAGAACTCCTCCTCGGAGCCGACGCGTACGCCAGCATCGTACTGCCGAACCTCCGCCGCGGCGGACCTCTAGAGCCGATCGCGCAGCAGACGCACCTCGGATGGATCCTGCTGGGCGCCGTAGGAGTCGGGCACGCTGCATCCGCCGTAGCTTCCTTGCAGTGCTCCCCGCTGGATGATCTCGCTGCTGCCGTTCGACGTTTCTGGGAGTGGGAGGAACCTCCTGGCAACGCCTTAACGCTCTCCGCCACCGACCAAGCCTGTGAGGATCACTTCGCCCAGACGCACCAACGTCTTCCCGACGGTCGCTATCAGGTACGGTTACCGGTCCGGCCTGACTTGCCGGACCTCAGCTCCACACGCCGCGCTGCACTCCGTATGCTGGAGGTCATGTCGAGAGGTTTTGACCGCGATACCGATTTCCGAGATAAGTATCGCGATTTCATGCGCAAGTACATCGCGCTCGGACATATGTCCCCTCTTTCTCGGCCCGTTCCCCCGACAGGAGATCGAGTCTGCTATCTACCGCACCATGGAGTGTTACGGAGCTCAGATACTACCGCGAAAATCCGCGTTGTTTTCAACGGCTCCTCACGAACCCCGGTAGGGACTTCCCTGAACGAGGCACTGTACACTGGACCGAACCTCCTGCCGGCTCTCACGGACGTAGTACTGCGCTGGCGACGGCACCGCTACGTCTTCGTAGCCGACGTGGAAAAGATGTACCGCCAGATCGCGGTACATCCGGATGATCGATCGTTGCAGCAAATCCTGTGGAAGGAGAAAGAGCAAGTAAGCGAATACAGTCTTAATACGGTGACGTACGGGATGGCGTGTGCGCCGTTTCTCGCCCTGCGCGTTTTACGACAGCTAGCCGGCGACGAGGAGAGCCGATTCCCACTGGGAGCCGAAGCGCTTCGTAAGGACGTCTACATAGACGACATACTTACCGGAGCTTCCACCCTGGTGTCGAGTCGTCATCTGCGGGAAGAGGTCTCTTCACTCTGCATGGCGGGCGGCTTCCCCTTGAAAAAGTGGGCTGCAAACCACGAAGCGATCCTGGGGGACGTCCCGCTCGAGCACCGGCTGCATTCTTCCACCGACGCTCTACTGCCATCCGTTGACCACTCCGTCCTGGGCCTGCGCTGGAGTCCGTCAACCGATGAATTCTCACTGTCGGTGCGAAGGTCAACAGAAGTGTTTCCCACGAAGCGAAACATTCTTGCTCAAACGGCTCGCCTCTTCGATCCACTGGGCTGGCTGGCGCCGATTACTGTACGCGCCAAGCTTATCATTCAAACAGCGTGGCTGCAACAGCTCGAGTGGGACGCCCCCTTGCCTGCCGATGAAGCCGCGAAATGGGCAACCCTCGACAAGGAACTTCCTCTCCTGGAACGAATCAGGGTCCCGCGCTGGTTCCAAATCGATCCTTCGACGAGCAGCATCGAACTCCACGGCTTCTCGGACGCCTCCGAGCGAGCCTACGCCGCCGTGGTCTACTTACGCTCCGTGACCGGCGAGCGGCCACGAACTTCACTAGTGGCCGCGAAGACGAAGGTCGCACCGCTAAAGCGCGTGTCGCTTCCTCGCCTGGAACTTTGTGCCGCAGCCTTACTCTCCAAGTTGATCGCTCACATCCGATCCACGTTGACCTTGGAAGCATCTCCGACGTACCTCTGGACGGACTCGACGGTCACCCTCGGCTGGATCCGTGGTCATCCCGCAAGGTGGACGACCTTCGTCGCCAATCGCGTAGCCGAAATCCAGAGGACCAACCCGGATGCTAGATGGCGACACGTTCCCGGCCGCAACAACCCGGCGGACTGTGCCTCGCGGGGAGTATCTCCGCGGGAGCTCCTCGAGCACTCCCTTTGGTGGCGTGGGCCGAGCTTCCTCGCTGAGGATCCGGCCAACTGGCCAACAGATTCCTGGCTTTCAGACAAGGCCGCCCTCCCGGAACAGCGGACTACAAAATGCCTGACAGCCTGTAGCGCGCGAGAGCCAGGGGAGCTCACCCGCTTTTCGGCGCTCCGACGATTGCTCCGCGTCTCTGCTTGGATGTGGCGTTGGCGAAGGCGCTGCCCTTCCGACGGTCTCGGAGAGAACGCGCCACCCTCACCGACCCCCTTGGTGCCTGAGGAGCTAGACGGCGCTCTCGTTTGATGGGTCCGAGTAGCTCAGGCCGTTGCCTTCCGCGCCGAGTTGGAGGACATCAGCGCTGGACGACCAGTATCCGGGAAGAGCACCCTCCGTAAGCTTACACCGGAGGTTGACAACGAGGGAATCCTGCGGGTAAGCGGACGCATTAAACACGCGTTACTCGACAACGATCAACGGCATCCGATTATACTACCCTCGACATCACATGTCACCTACCTCGTCGTCGACGCGGCTCACCGGCGCACCCTTCACGGCGGAGCCCAAGCTACGCTAGCCGCTGTTCGACAACGATTCTGGATACCTCGAGGCCGCCAAGTCGTACGCCGCTTTATCCATCGATGCCTCCAATGCGTCCGATGGCGGGCGGCTACGCCGCAGCCTTTGATGGGGAGCCTGCCGCGCGCTCGAGTCACTCCCAGCCGGCCGTTCCAGCACACCGGAGTGGACATCGCCGGCCCAATCTGGTTACGGACGTCCAAGGGCCGCGGTCATAAGGCCTACAAGGCCTTTTTGTCTGTCTTTGTGTGTTTTATTACCCGAGCAGTCCATCTGGAAGTGGTTAGCGACTACTCCGCCGATGCCTTCCTCGCCGCCTTCCGCCGCTTCGTCGCCCGTCGTGGCGTGTGCCAGGCGGTCTATAGCGACTGCGGCACCAACTTCGTGGGGGCCGATACGCAGCTTAAGGCGCTGTTCCAGGCTGCAAACAGTGAACGACACCGGATCATCGGGCGTCTCGCGGACGACGGCATCCGGTGGCATTTCAACCCCCCGGCCGCCCCTCACTTCGGAGGGTTATGGGAAGCGGCCGTGAAAGCTTTAAAACACCACCTGCGGAGAGTCATCGGAGAGACAAGGCTTACCTTTGAGGAGATGTCAACCTTCCTCGCCGAGGTCGAAGCCTGCCTCAATTCACGGCCGCTGCAGGCCCTGTCGGACGACCCCGAGGACCTCTGCGCTCTGACCCCCGGTCACTTCCTGATCGGGGCTCCGCTCAACGCCATCCCGGAGCCGTCGCTTCTTGACGTCCCGGCGAATCGGTTGAGCCGCTGGCGCCTGCTCCAACAAATGAGGGATCACCTGTGGCAGCGTTGGTCGCAGGAGTACCTCCAAGGGTTGACACCCCGGCCCAAATGGTGGGCGGCACCCGGTAACCTGCGCGAAGGGCGGTTGTGCCTGCTAAAAACCGAGACGTCTCCGCCGTGTCGCTGGCCACTCGCCCGTATAACTCGACTACATCCAGGAGAGGACGGCCAAGTACGCGTGGTCGACGTGAGGACCTCCACCGGAGAATTTACTAGACCTGTAGTGAAGGTCGTACCGCTGCCGACGGCGGAAGTCGCCGACCCGGAATCTCACGTGTGATAACCTCCGCATAAGGCGACGAGGCTACCACTACGCGACGAACCTCCCGCGCCTATGCGCTGTAAAATAATGTCTGTATTAAGTGTAATTAACAATAAGAATCACTACTTGCCTTGCTGCGGTGAGCCGCGTCGATCTCACACTCGTCGTGTACGGCTTCTTTCTTCGCACGCACCTGGTCACACCGCACAACACGCGCGAATCCGGCCACGATGCACCGACTTATCAATCCACACGAAATAAACACGTGGACGACAGCCACGGGTCGCGGATCTCTAGGGCGAACGGCGTTCGTCAGTCCGGGCTATCGCAGCACGCGCGCCGTTCCCGCTGATCATGCGGATTCTTTCGTCGATCACATTTCGACGAGGCGGGCGGGAAATGTTCCGAAATTAGTCCGAAACGAGCGTGTATATATGTATATATGTATATCGATATTTATCCGCTAATTATTAATTAGTAATTGTTAATTATTTGAAGCACCGCAATTACGCGAATCATAATCCGCGCGCTAAGCTACGGCCTCGCGCTGCGCGTACCTCGCGTTAATATCGATGCGCGCGTCGCGCGAGTTGACTTCACTCGCGAACATTGAGTCTCGAAATTAGTCGGTAGACCAAATTTTAAACAGGCTATCGGCTAAGAAAATAAAAACAACAACACTTTTGCCCTCCGACTTTTTAGAAGATCCGCAGCCTTCTTTGTTATCACTCTCAAAGTGATTTATGACTGTCGCGAATCTTCTAGAAGGTCGGGGTAATAAAAGTGCGTGCCCGAAACCGATCGGCGCACTCTTGCAGTCATCGCCGAGTTAATAGCACAGAGCAATCGAATCGTTTTTTCGCCGAAGTAGACCGAGCACGAAAACCGTTCGCGTTGATCTCACTCGCGTTTTCTCACAATCTCGCGAATTAATTGTACAAATTTTGTATATATTGTCCGCGTGAAATACACTGTTTTTTTCTTCGTCACAAACTGTTGGCGTCACTCCTGTTTTTTTGTGCCGTACTTCTCGTTTCTCGCTCCTCGCGATTCCGACGTGATAAATATAACAGTGTACACGCACCGGCAGGAATGGAGTCCCTCGGTAAATGTATGCGTATGTGTATGACAGTCGAAAGCGTCACCGCATACACACGAAGCGCGACGTATGTGTCACTTGAAGCGCGGAGGAGATCAAGCAGCGAAGGAGAAATTGGTAGGAGGCAATCCAATGTTGCATCCTTTTCGCAAACCGCACGATCGAGAGAGAAAGCAATGCTAGACGTGATGTCAGTTAGAGGTGTCCCTACAGCCGTCTCACTCACTCGACGCTCGAATGGAGAGAGTGCGAGTGAGAAAGCTATAGGACACCGCGCTGTCTCTATCGGCGTCTCGTTCGCTCCAATATCGAGCTGTCATTCTTTCCTTTTTTTTCCTTTAAGAAACGTAGCTGAGCCGCGTGCATTAATTATATTAATAAATAGATATTAAATATTAAAAAAATATTAATAAACATTAATATTTATAAATGAATATTAATATTAATTAATATTATTATTAATAATATTATTATTGATAAATATAATATAAATAAATATTAACAATATTATAATAGATAAGCTTGCGCGTGTTATAAAACAAATAGATTGGTAAGAATTAGGCCTATAACGAGCAATTATGAGTGTTTTCATAGTAATTAACTTTATTATTATAGAGTTACAAGATTCTTTAAGACTGAACATTTCGACACTTACTTGTGTCTCTTCAGCCGCTAACGAATGAATACATTTAAATTATGGATATGTCAAATTTTATTTTAAATGATTGCGAATCGCTGGTGTTTTTGACGCAACATCTTTGAGGTATTTTTTTAACATTTTAGTATTGATGACTATGGACGTTCGATACACAGTTCCGTCGTTCGTTCCGTCTTAAAGAATCTTGTAACTCTTTTTATATAATAATAAAGTTAATTACTATGTAAACACCAATAATTGCTCGTTATATGCTTCAGTCTTACCAACCAATAAATATTAATAAATATTAAATATTATTATTGACGCGAGACATTGTAATATTATATACTTGTCTTCTTTTTCGACATTAGTAACATCACGGCTTTCATTTTGACAGCTTGAAAGGTAACGTTCTCAAAAATATCCTGTACTTTACATCACGAATTTGCGGTTCGTTTCTTATTGTCAATTATACACAAAATTTTTTTGTTAATTTTTTATAGAAACACTTGATAAAGGCCCGTACCCAAGGGCCGAAACGTTGTGTTGAATTATTTGTATTGGCCAGTCAGGTCGAATTTAATAAATCACTTTTATAATTAAATATTATATAATATTAATAATATTAGGAATTATTTTATTTCAAAACAAAGAAACGAAATGGACTGCAGAATTAGAAATAAAGAATAACTCGTTAGTTCATTTCGTTTCTTTGTTTTGAAATAAAATAATTCCTAATATTATTAATATTATATAATATTTAATTATAAAAGTGATTTATTAAATTCGACCTGACTGGCCAATACAAATAATTCAACACAACGTTTCGGCCCTTGGGTACGGGCCCTTATCAAGTGTTTCTATAAAAAATTAACAAAAAAATTTTGTGTATAATTGACAATAAGAAACGAACCGCAAATTCGTGATTTAAAGTACAGGATATTTTTGAGAACGTTACCTTTCAAGCTGTCAAAATGAAAGCCGTGATGTTACTAATGTCGAAAAAGAAGACAAGTATATAATATTACAATGTCTCGCGTCAATAATAATATTTAATATTTATTAATATTTATTGGTTGGTAAGACTGAAGCATATAACGAGCAATTATTGGTGTTTACATAGTAATTAACTTTATTATTATATAAAAAGAGTTACAAGATTCTTTAAGACGGAACGGACGACGGAACTGTGTATCGAACGTCCATAGTCAACAATACTAAAATGTTAAAAAAATACTTCAAAGATGTTGCGTCAAAAACACCAGCGATTCGCAATCATTTAAAATAAAATTTGACATATCCATAATTTAAATGTATTCATTCGTTCGCGGCTGAAGAGACACAAGTAATTGTCGAAATGTTCCGTCTTAAAGAATCTTGTAACTCTATAATAATAAAGTTAATTACTATGAAAACACTCATAATTGCTCGTTATAGACCTAATTCTTACCAATCTATTTGTTTTATAACACGCGCAAGCTTATCTATTATAATATTGTTAATATTTATTTATATTATATTTATTAATAATTAATATTAATATTCATTTATAAGTATTAATGTTTATTAATATTTTTTAATATTTAATATCTATTCATTAATATAATTAATGCACGCGGCTCAGCTACGTTTCTTAAAGGAAAAAAAAGTAAAAGATGACAGCTCGATATTGGAGCGAAGGAGAAGCCGATAGAGACAGCGCAGTGTCCTATAGCTTTCTCACTCGCACTCTCTCCATTCGAGCGTCGAGTGAGTGAGACGGCTGTAGGGACACCTCTAACTGACATCACGTCTTACATTGCTTTCTCTCTCGATCGTGCGGTTTGCGAAAAGGATGCAGCATCGGATTGCCTCCTACCAATTTCTCCTTCGCTGCTTGATCTCCTCCGCGCTTCAAGTGACACATACGTCGCGCTTCGTGTGTATGCGGTGACGCTTTCGACTGTCATACACATACGCATACATTTACCGAGGGACTCCATTCCTGCCGGTGCGTGTACACATTGATACTCAGGAGGAGTATCAATGTGTACACCATTCTGTAAACACATTGCTGAAGATGGTCCAAAGAAAAGACCGAAACGTACAATTTAAAATAAAGAAGATTATTACTGAAGTCTTAGCGCTTAATTTCTTGCGCCCGGCTTTCACTTGTCTACTCCTCTTATCCGGACATATAAATGCTTTCTTTACATCATCTTTAATTTACATATTGCCCGACATTATTATTATAAAATTCGCTTTTTAATCTCTTATTTATTTGTTTATTTTTTTGTGGTAATTGCCGTCTGTACTTTTGTCCGTTTGTATTGTTTACCGTATCTGTTGCCTCTTGCCCAATATCGCGTTCTGTCAACCATCGCCCTGCCCCTCTATCGTTAGGCGAGCTAATCAGCCCGTGGCGAATCCCGGTAATTAGCGTTCGCGTAATCTCGTCGATATCGCGAATTGACGCGTGAAAGACCGCGTCTGGCGCCCAATCTTTGGTTTTCGCGTAGACTATTAGGTTTCGTCACGACACGCGCGGAACTCACGTCAACACGTTCCTTCCCGGCGTGTTTCCTTTTCCATATCATTTTTCTCGTCTTTTTGTCGTCGACTTCCCCTCACGTCTCTCGCGTACAACGAATCGACTCCCTGTCGTTGGCGCAACGTAAGATCCGCGTGACGGCGAGAGCGGGACGGCGATCACGTCCTTTATTAACGGGAAAAAAAGTCGTCGCAATAGATATAGGATGTATATATAGTAAATATATATTATTTATGTGCGTAAGAGTTATGTATTTATAATAGTAGTGATATAATCACATAATGGTGATAAACATATTTTTATTGTTAAAGGTACATTGCTAGATGTGGCTCAATATCCTTATTTAAATTGCTTTTCGTGATATGCGGATGCAAATCATTAAAATGTTTCCACCTTCCTGTCGAGCGACGACAGTGCGCGACGAAATGATTGGATGAGAACGTCACCACTCCTATTAACCTAGAAAAGTAATTGTGGCAATTAGCAATAAATAGTAAATACATTTTATTTCATTGAACTAAGGACTGCTTGTAAGAAAAGAGCTATCAATTTTGATGTTGATTTGGTTTAACATTCTGAATATGTGTTTTTCTTTTCAGTGCCTTATAAAAGGATATCGTATTGCTCAACTAAATCAATAAATTAAAAACATATAGTTTGAACAACAAAATTTTTCAATAAAAAGTTTAAAAAATCTGTGGAGTTTTCAAGAATCCTTGAAGAGTCCTTTTTTTCTAATTTTAACAATTTTTTGAATGTAGTTAATTGATAATTATCTGAACGATTACATCTACCATAATTCTGGATATTCTTTAAAAAAACTGACAATAGTAGCATACACCAGTGTCTGTCTTTTTATACTGGCTCGTCGTTTTTGGTTCCAATGAACCAATCTAACAGAAACTAAAAACGAACTAACCTGTATGTAACCCATGATTCTTCCTCGACTTGGAGTTTGATGATTGTCAGCAACTGTGTTAATTTGCATTCCAGTCCGTTCTTAGCGATGCCCAAGCGTGTACATGGACGAATATCCAAATCAATAAGAATGTAGAAATTTAATTTTTTCTGTAATAATAATTTCCCTTTGCACTTTTGACATTGCACATTGTAGATATTGGCCGGAAATCTAATGCTTCTTCCAAAGCTCCAAAACCTTTCATTTTAATATTTTTATGATTCGGATCTCGATACGGTATTGAGTAAGATCGACCACTGCATCCAGAACAATTTTCAGTGACATACATTGGAATATGAGTCAAGGGTCCTTTTCACAACATTTGCAATACTGTTTAAGGCATTCATAGAATACGATAGTATCCGATTGGTCGTATGTACTTTAGGGATGCAGGAATACCTCAAATGTTTCAAAAGTACTGCTCCCTTTAGACAAATCTCCTTTGTAAATCCGGTATTAATCAGGGTCCAAGTGAATTGCAATGTAGTGTTAGATGATTTTTCTAGGATGTGTGCATATTTCGGATCATCCAAAGCACCCGTCATGATGATATGTATAAGCGAATCAAAAGCACATGTGGATTTTAAAAAAACTTTAACTCCATCTATCTTCAATGGCAATTTGCAAATCCCACCATTCAATAAAAGAGGAGGTTTTCTCGTATTTGCGGTAAGAAGATTTCTTCGTCGAACGTAATTTCTGGATATGGCTCGTAGTACTTGGTTTCCTTTTTTTGTATTTTCAGATCATTATCGCAACTTTTTGGAATTTCTGAAAATGTCAGAGCACGTTCACTCGTTCCAAGTACTGGTTTTCCATTCAAATTGAATTCAACTGGGCTCATCGGATTTGCAGTCATGTGCTGCAATCTTGCCGTATATTCAGTTCTGAACATTTACAATATGAATGATCGGATAATGATTCTATGTTGGACTGAATACCACTATTTTCGGTGCAGTCTATTTGTGTACTCGATAAGATTGGTACCTTGGAAGATTCTGTCGATTCATCTGTCGAATAAATAGCATAGCCGAAATCTTTATTTAATGCATTTTCTCGCCAGTTCTCTTGTGCCATCAAATCTGAATCATTTATATTAAGAACGACTTTGCTCTTAACTGATGGATTTTGGTTGCAGTCAGGAGTACTTCGTCCAGTAGTCTGTTTCAAATTAGCAGTATTGGTTGTAAGGAAATTTTTCATTTGTATATCGTTCAATGCATGAGTTCTTTGATTGAAGGTAATTATTTTTACGAAAAAAGTAATGTTTGACCAAGTATATCGCGAATATAAATTTCTATAAACTTATCGACAAAAAATGGCGGTGTATTTTTGAGAACTCTTGATTTATAATCATTAAAATATTCTTCCACACAGCTTGAGCTAGCATATTGAGTGTCGTAAGGAATTGTCGCACTGGTCCAAAGGGAAAATTTTTTGGCTAAATTAAAAAGTCGTTCAATGAAATCGGGCAAATAAAATGGGTTCAGATTTTTCCCAACATGTAGAGCCATTGTGGCCTGTTCCTTTCGCCGCTGCAACCATGCCAATAAGGAATCCGCCTGAGCAAATTCGTTCAAATTAGATTCTGATTGGCATGGATCAAACCTTTCAGGTTTGTTCACGTCAAATTCATCACCATTAGATTTCTTTTTGATATCCTGAAAATCCATCTTTATATTACGATCAGAAATAAATTCTTCTAATTTCTTCATTGGTTCTCTCGGTGTCTGTACTCCACAGATGTCTATTTTCGAATCTTCGTGGAACTGGAACTTTACCACGCAAGTGAGAATAAAGATTTGTTCGAATTCAAAAATTGTGAATCTGTGATGATCACTGTAAATCTGTGAATCGACCGTAAGAGATACACACCGAACAAAAAACGCTTTTTAAGAAATGTTTGCCGTACTGTCTCGAAACGGGAGCGTCCCGTTTGACCACGTTAATATTAACCATGGTCCCGATTGACCACGGTTCCACATGGGTTTGTGAGGTCTACCCATATCGACCCGTGCTTTCAGTATGTAGCAAAGTCAATAATTGTACAATTACACATAGGTTTGCAACTTTCCGCATGAAGCAAAGTTTATTTCACCTTGTTGATAGAAATTGTGTCCTATTGGGATTGTGGTAAATTAGAACCGTGGTCAATATCAACGTGGTCAATCGGAACCGTGGTCAATCGGGACCGTGTTCAATCGGGACCGTGGTCAATCGGGACCGTGGTCAATCGGAACCGTGGTCAATCGAGACCGTGGTCAATCGGGACCGTGGTCAATCGGAACTATGGTCAATATCAACGTGGTCAATCGGGACTGTGGTCAATCGGTACCGTGGTCAATATCAACGTGATCAATTGCAACATGGTCAATCTAAACGTGGTCAATCGGGATCGTGGTCAATATCAACGTGGTCAAACGGGTGCCACTCTCTCGAAACACTTCCAGCGACAAATTATATGATTCAAGTGTGCAAAATGTCAATCCTTATCAACGTGTGCGGTTTGTTAATTGGCTGGTGAATATTAGCGACGATCTCCAAACGTCTTAATATATGATTTTATTGTACAATTATTAAACGCAAGACACAAGGCCCATATTAGAGCTCTTGCATAATCACTGACTATCACTTTTGGTTTAGGTGCACCTGCACAAATCCATTGCATAAGCCAATATGCTATAAACTCAGTGCTGTGCATTTCAGACAATATTTGATACACAGATAATATCGTATTCTCATAGTTAACTACAATCGAATAAAGAAATATGTGTTCACTGTTTTAATCGTCGCTGCGAATCAATTTTTCCACAAGGCTACCAGTTGAATCCAAACTGATTGTAGCTTCATCGCGCTTTATTAGACAGTATTCTTTATACACGTTCATTTCAGCTGGTGAGCTATACAAAACAAAGAACAGTCTTGAACCAACTGCATGTATTAAACCTGCATACTCTTCGGTTAGTGAGAAATGTTCTATCGTTCGTATATCTCTTCCATCTTCTCGCCGAATGTTCAGATCCGCGTTTTTTTCTTTTTTTGCATTTCTTAAAACTGCATCGTTGGATATAAAGGGAGGGACTGTTTAGAAACTATTGAATTAACTAAAAGGAAAATACGAAATTAAGTATATTAATTAAATCATGAATTAAAACCATTTAATACGCCGTTTAAAATTAGCGCGATCGCCAGCGTGCTCTCGCGCGGCGCGCATCGCTCCAATCACAGGCGAGCGACCGCCTGACGCAGATCACGCATATCAGAATCAAAGAGCGACCAATTTGAACGCGCAACCGCCGCATAGGCAAAATAAAAACAATTTTGCCCTCCGACTTTCCGGAAGATTCCCTGTCGCCTTTGTTTAAGCGTAAACGTGATTTATGATTGCTGGGAATCTTCTGGAAGGTTGAGGAAATAAAACAGGCGACCCGAGACCGCCCGGCGCCTTTCGCAAATCAGTCATAGCGCAGATAGCATATATAATTCTCAGAGAAGATAAAAGATAGAGTCGCGGAAAATCAAACGATTTCGTAGATTTACGGAAAGAAACGTTCGCGTTATTCGCACTCGCGTCACTTTTGCTTTATTCGCGAAGTAATAAATTACATGTACATACGGTGTACATAGACTTGTAGATAGATCTTATTTGTAAAATAAACTGTTACTTAATCGTTCTAACTGACGTTCGTTTTTTTGTGCCGTTCGACATTCACTTCCACTTAGTCCGACCGCGACGCTGTTAATCGCATAGGGACAATATCACCGTTTTTCATGTATAGCTGTACCTGCTCCTTTTGTCAATTTTTACAGCCCTTTGTTTTCAAATCATCTTGCACTTTAGATCGTAGCTTGTCATTTAATGGTCTCGTCACCGTTTCATGGAAGATATTTCGCACATTACAAGTTTTTACTCGAAGATGCAAACCATTATCATTGATGTGTTTTTCGCCATATACATTGATTTTGTTATCACATATTTTGGTTTTGCATGATTCTTGTATTTTCAAGCTGTACAAGCTTTCATCTGATGTCAAATGTACATCTGCTCTCTTGAATACAAAAGTACCGGGAAATTTGTGTTGTTTCCACAGAGCAATGCTGATGTTTGTCCATACACCTTTAGATAAAATGTATTTTTTCGTCTTCCATACTGAACTGTGGCATTTGGTTTCATTGCATACCATTCTTCTTCTGTCAGAGTCAAATCAAATTCCAACAACGGTGCCAAACATGTATTGTTGAAGTCCGCTGAGTCTGATCCATCATTGATTGTATAATCATTAATAGAATTTGAATTAACAATGTATTCGGTACCAGGAACACCTTTGCTTTTGCTATTACCAACAATGATTTCTAATTCATCTCTTACTTTAGTAATAACCTCGTCGATCTTCTCGAACAGCTATGTAGACATCAAGTTGTAACGATTCCCCTCCGATGATCGTTCTACCCGGCCGTCGATCCGCCAGAAGGCTGCCGCCCGGCGACCACCAGCCGGGCAAGGTGCAGCGGCGCAATGCGCCCTTTTTTAAGAACTCGAAAATCGCGACCGATTCAAGCCGTTATACGGCCGCCGGCACCCGAATTCAGGGCCATTGTCTCGGCGCTTCCGAACCGCTCCGAACTCTGCCGGAAAGCGCCGAGCGACGGTCTCTGCCGCACCGCCGCCGGGACCGCCAGAACGCCGCCGAATTCGTTTGGCAATAATTACCCACATTAAGAGAACAATCGGGCCCGACGATTACCGCCGAAATTACCCGAACGGGTGATTTCCCCGAATAAAAAGAGCGACCCGACGCAGGAGAATTCACTCCGGTTCCTGCTCCGTTCAGAGCCCGCACGGCGCCTGATACAAGTTCCGAAACTTAAACAGCTTCTCCTAGGAGAGAGAAAACGAGGGGCGCACCCAGCCACCGCCGAGAGCTTGCTGCATCTCCGAAGAGGGCTTCCTAAAAAGCCAAAACCGAATATACGAGGTCGGGCGTACCCGGTCTCCGCTGAGAGCTTTCAGCATATTCAAAGATCCTATCTAACCGTGCGACGACGAACTTTCACGGGTAGGGAGCTCCCTGTCGCTGACGAATGCTTTCGTCTAATCGTCACATCCTGACGCACTCCTGTCACGCAATAATTGCGACCGTAATTGATAATTCATACCAAGGATACATACCATCTCGCGTTTCACACTCTCGCGTCTCGCGCCCCGCGCGTCTACACCTACCAGACAAGGCTGCCAGATTGCAGCCGCAACAGCATGCTTACAGCATGTGAAGGGGGTAGCGTTATGTGCGCTCGACGCTCGGCCGGCTTCGGAATGTACATAGTGGTACATAAAAATTTCTCGAGCTAGCGGCTAGCGCGATGCGACTCTATGTCTCTTCCTCGCCCCCACCCCCCTCTCACTCTTTCTCTAAATATATATATATATATATAGATTTATAGATATATAATTATTATTAATTATTGTCTTATAAACTTTTATGTGTAAAAAATTTTACACATCAAAAGTAGATATAAAATTGAAATATAATATATTTTAAATATAAATTAAATAATAATAATATTGATAATAATAATAATTAAATAATAAATTTATATTTAAAATATTAATTTATAATAATTAATAATTAAATTAATAATAATTACAAGTATATTTTAGATATGAAAATCCACTCTTGACCAATATGTACGCTTATAATTAAAAAATATTTCTTATCTTTAAAGAAATAATTGTAATGAAATAATATTTAAATTTATAGATATTGTTGAAAAGTTTACTCTTTTAATGTGTCAGTTAAGCTCGGTAAATTCAATAATATAAAATTAAAAATAAAGATAGGCCTATTCGAGCATGTACAAATTTAATACAATAAACTTTGATATTACATATGTGACATGTTTAATTATGTCGGTTAACAAATGTGACGGGACGTTTCGACACTTAACTTGTGTCTCTTCAGCCGAAATAGATTGACAGAAAATAATAAAACGATAACATTACAAATATTTCGTAACGGTCAAATTAGATTAACATGATGAGTCTGTTGGTATAAAAAAAGACAGTTAAAAACGAAAATCGGCGAACACAAGTCAAACACTAAAAAACACATCTCGCAAAAATCAGTAGTTTCTTTGCATATTATTGAACATAAACATGATATGGATTGGGACAATGTAAAAATCTAAATAGATAAAGAAATCAATTATTATGAACGATTAATTGCAGAAACAATCATATCAAACAACAAACAAACGATTTAAACAATAAAGAAGATTGTGATATGCTGGATCACTCGTATTTCTCGTTACTTGAAATATTTAAAAATAAACAACGTCCATAATATTTACTTAATAATATACGTGTCTTACCTACAAAAGATATATAAGAACAACACCGTCGAACATCTTATCATTTCGACTTAGTCTCTTTACACAATAGATACTTTTGATAGTGTGTGGTGTATTTCAATTTACTAATTTTATATCTGACTAGTTCTACGATAGAATATGTTGAAATCTTTGCATGATCGGTGAGTTTACCTAATGACTTATTAGTGAAACTTGATTTTGATTGTAAACAAAAAAACAGTTAAGTTTTATCGTCCATTACTCTTCGATTTACAGTGAGATTACAAAC
Organism: Lasius platythorax; assembly: GCA_963971435.1. Taxonomy (NCBI): domain Eukaryota; kingdom Metazoa; phylum Arthropoda; class Insecta; order Hymenoptera; family Formicidae; genus Lasius; species Lasius platythorax. The sequence goes on along the minus strand of OZ020544.1, from coordinate 1,499,399 downwards.
GACATGTAAAACCGTGGCAAAACTAAATCCAACACTATGCCATTTTTTCAAATTGGTGAGCGACTACTCTCGATTTCAACTTGACGATTTCTTTATACCAACAGACTCATCATGTTAATCTAATTAGACCGTTACGAAATATTTGTAATATTATCGTTTTATTATTTTTTATCAATCTATTTCGGCTGAAGAGACACAAGTTAAGTGTCGAAACGTCCCGTCATATTTGTAAACCGACATAATTAAACATGTCACATATGCAATATCAAAATTTATTGTATTAAATTTCTACATGCTCGAATATAGGCCTATCATTATTTTCAATTTTATATTATTTACTCTCTTAATTCTTACTGTATTTATTTTGTATTAATGTACAACGTACATATTGCTGTTCAACGGAAACCGCGAGAAGGTGGTGGTCTCTTCCGTCAGGGGGAAATGAAAAAATTATTATTAATTCAAAGTGAAAATAAAGATTATAATCATATCAAAATCATTAAAAATGATAAAAATTATTATGTTACAATATTTTATAAATATATTAAAATATTCACATTAAATATACGGAATATTTAAAGATACATATATGTAAACATGTATTTAAATTATTCAAATCATTACTTGATATACAGGGTAATAATCGCCCCACCCGTCACGTGCAGGTAGAGCGCGTTAAACCGAATAGAAAAGTCCTCTACTGTTTTGCGATCTTCGCAATAATTAACGAGAAATTAATTAATAAAAAGCGGCCAATACGTGCGAGTTCAAGCGCGCGGCGAAAAGGCACAGCCCCAGTCTTCCGTGATCACTAGGCGCGCGGCCATAAAAGATAGCTTGTTTACGCGGTTACTAACGCACGACGAAACGGGGAGGAGCACTCTGCAAAGGACAATAGCTATGTACGACGCGTACGCGCGCGTAATGTTAAAGCCCCGCGTTGAAATATTCTCTCTCTCTCAATTAATCATTTAATCAATCAATCAAAACCAATCTCTCTTATGCGCGCTCTCTCTCTCCCTCCCTCTCCCTTTCTGTCTCTCTTCCTCCCCCTCTCCCCCTCCTCCCCCTCTCTCCTTCACCCCCCTCCCATCCATTCCTCCCTCTCCCTCCTCCTCCCTCCCTTTCCCTTCTTCCCTCCCTCTTCCTCTCTCCCTCTCCCTCTCTCCCTCTCTCTCTCTCTTCCTCCCCCCTCTCTCCCTCCCTCCCTCTCCCCCCTCTCTCTCGCGCTCTCTCCCTTACTCGGTGAGTGTGTACAGACGTGTCTTTTTGAGCTCGTATCTGCTTGCTGATTTTCTGCCGTTATCTGCCCTTCGGGGCTTTTCTTTTCTAGTGCTGCGATATCAAGGGATCCTTTGCTTGATCACAAAATAATACTGTTGTTGTTTATGGACGCTTGACCGATTATCTGGACTTTCTCGGACTCGGATTTTCCTAAATCCGGAATTCTAAATCTCGGAATTTTCTGCTGGCATACATGACCTAGCCGCTTGTTTATTTTTAATCGGCTTCGTTCGTTGTTATGGATGACGGTGATAAGAAGGATGTCAGTGGCGTAGGCGGTAGTGGGCAGGATGACAGTGGCGTCGACATGCGGGGGCTTACTCGGCAGTCTTCCAATGCGGCGATTTTAAATTTGTCAGGTGGGTCAGAGAGATCTTCGATTGACGTAATGAATTCTTCACGTGCGAATGCGCTTAGAGCTGCGGTCTGTCGTCACAGTGACAGTATTTCGATATTGCTTCTCCCTAGCAAGGAAACGCTTGACAAAAGGGCAAGCATCGAGTCAGCTTTTTGTGCATGCAGGGATGCATTCATGGAGGTGTCGGTGGTTCTGATGAATCTGCTTGATGAGAGATCTGCGAATGCGTGTGTTTCGGTGAGTGAGATGAGAAAGGCTGTCTCTGAGGTATTGGATGAGCGTGATAGTCGTCGTTCGTCAGGGGTTTCTGACGGTCGTACTGCGGGTCCCTCGGTTGAGCATCCTGCATCTTATGCGTCTGTCGCGGGCTCTTCCAGTGCTGAGGTACATGTTTCTGGTGGTCCCACAATCGAGCTTGCCGCCACTACTAGCTTCATCGTTGTGCCGGATGATAAGCATGCGGTCAAATATGCCTCGTCTCAGGCCACTAGAGAGACACTAAGCAAGGTATTTAAACCATCGGATTGTGGATTGAAGGTCAACAAAATCTCATATACGCGTAATAACGTAGTAAGAATAGAGGCTTTTTCTCCTGACATGGATAAGATCAAGGCTCATCCAGGCCTTGCCACCGCTGGACTGATGGTGCAGGAGAATCTCAAGATCAAACCTAGACTTATAGTACGTGGTATATCTACGGATATGTTTGCAGATGAAGTTAGAGAAGAACTAATTGCACAAAATCTAAGCTGTGACCTTGGCAAAAACTTGAAAGTCATTTATGTTTTTCCGCCCAAACAAGACAGACGCTCCACCAGTTGCATTCTCGAGGTAACGCCTGCTATTTGCAGTGTCTTACTTGAAGACGGTCGCACCTTTCTGAGATACGCCGTCTGCGCTGTTGCAGATCATATAAGAATTTTGCAATGTTTCAAATGCCTTAAATTCGGGCACATTGCTAAAAATTGCAAATCAAAATCATTTTGCGGTCATTGTGCTGGGGATCACGAGATGAAGGATTGCGAGGCAAAAGGTCAACCACCTTCATGTCTAAATTGTAAGCAACATCAAGGCTTCAGTGGTAACACTGCACACTCGGCCACTGATGCTAAGAAGTGTCCTATTCTAGGCCGGAAAATTAAAGACAAGATCGCAAACACCAACTATGCGTAAACCGACAACACATCTTGAGGACTTGAAGATCTGTCATGTAAATTGTCAGTCTCTCTTTGCTCATTTTGATGAGTTTCGGGATTTCTTTGTGAATGCCGATTATCACGTAATCTGCATGTCTGAGACGTGGCTTAGGCCTGGTATATCTAATGCAATGGTTAGGCTGCCTGGCTATACCTTTCATAGGTGTGACAGGGAAGGTAGAACTGGTGGTGGTGTCGCTTTCTACTTGTCGGATATGCTCCGAGCCGTCATCTTTAAGAGTTCGACTGGTTCTCCTGCGATAAGGCCAGAATTCATCATTGCTGAAATCTTATTCAAGAACACATCTAAAATTTTGCTAGCCGTGGTATATCGTCCACCAAATTCAGGATATCTCAATGAATTCTTTCTACAATTTTTGGAGTTCCAAGCAGATTACAGACACTCGATCATCCTTGGGGACTTCAACGCCGATATGCATCAATGTACGTTCGACAGTCATCAGCTGAACACTTTTGTGACTGCTTCTGGTCTTTATTTGGTTCCGTTTGGTTCCACACATCACCTCAGTAACTCCAGTACGCTTCTGGATCTGTGCATCATCGATGATTCTGACAAGCTTGTCGATTATGGTCAACACGAGATTGCCTTCTTGTCTGCTCATGACCTAGTTTACATTAAGTATGGGGTCAGGGTTGAGCGTTGTCTGGGTAGATGTGTGGTCTGCAGGGACTGGCGCAACTTTGACGAGACTGCATTCCACTCTGATATTCGGGATATTGACTGGACAGGCTTATTTACCTCCTGTAGCATGGATGAAAAGATTGCAATCTTTAATTCCAAACTGTTGGGCATACTTGACTCACATGCACCTTTGATGAAACAGCACTTCAAGAACTTGCCTGCTCCATGGTTGACGGATGATATCCGTCTTATGATGCGTGAGAGGAACCTGGCCAGAAGAACTTGGCGTAGAAGTGGAAACAATCATGACTATGATAGATTCAAGGTCTTGCGAAACAGAGCTCAGAGCACGATACGTACCGCTAAACGTGCCTATTACTTGAATATTTTCAATGATTCAGATAGCCCCAATGTGGTTTGGAGTAGACTGAGGCATCTAGGTTTGATCAAGGCCAGACACTTTAGTGCGAGTCTATCACTCTTGGTTGATGAGCTAAATGAGTTCTTTGCGGGTAATGCTGTAGCACCGGAGACTGACGATCATCACCAATCCTTCATGGAGATACTCACAGGAAACTACATAGATACAAGTTTTCATTGGTACTATGTTACACCGCTAACAATCAGGAAAGTGCTTAATAGTGCTACATCAAATGCGGTGGGCTCTGATGGCATCTCGCTCAGATTTATTAAACAGGTGATTCACTTCATCTTACCGGTGTTGGAGCATTTGTTCAATTACTCCTTAACGAACGGAGTTTTTCCGACCATGTGGAGATCGGCGCACATCTGCCCTATCCCTAAGATCAAGAACCCTACGATGGTGCAACACTATAGACCGATCTCTATCCTTCCGGTCTTGTCTAAGGCCTTGGAACGGGTGGTCAGCGAGCAAATACGCTGCTATCTTGAAAACTCTACTCTTTATGATCCATGCCAGTCCGTAGTTGTCACTCAACACAAACATGCCTCGTACGGATGCTTGATGAGGTGAGATGTGCGGCTGACCAGAAAATGGTTACCGTGTCGGTCTTCTTTGATTTCTCTAAGGCGTTTGACAGAGTGGATCACCTCATACTTATTAGGAAGTTGAAGGATCTGAACTTCTCAGACTCAATACTGCAATGGATCTACTCCTATCTTAGGTGTCGGTCTCAGGCGGTTAAGGATAGTGTGGCAGGCACCATGTCGTCTCTGACCCTGGTTAGTGAGGGGGTTCCTCAGGGTTCAGTTCTGGGATTACTACTCTTTACGCTTTACTTGTCAGACTTTCAAAATGTGCTTAAGCACTGCAAGTATAATTTCTATGCTGACGACTTGCAGGCCTACCTTCACTGCAAACCTAGAGAGCTGTCGGATGCAATATTAAAGGTCAATGAGGACATCAATGCCGTTATCAACTGGTCTTTTGCTAACGGTTTCATTTCGAATTCTGACAAGACCCAAGCAATAATTTTTGGCACTTCTAGATATGTTAACGCCATTGACTTAAACACTATTCCTGAGATCATGGTTGACATGACTGCTATACAGTACTCGACGGCCGTCAAATATCTGGGGGTAACTATCACTAACAACTTATCCTGGGAGAAACAAGTAACCAACATGACGAGCAAAATACGGTCCATCCTTTATCGGCTAAAGCTTAGTAAACATCTTCTCCCTGTTGCTTTTAGAACCAGGCTTGTCACCACTTTGATCTTTCTGCATGTCGATTACTGCAGCGCGGCCTTTACTGATATGACGGCCGAACAAAACCAGAGACTATACAGAGCTATTAATGCGTCCATCAGATTTATTTTCAATGTCAGGGCTGACGCACATATCACTCCTTACTATAAAACACTCCGTATGATCAAAATCGACTCTAGACATACTTACTTCGTGGGATGCCAACTCTATAACATACTACGGACGAAACAGCCCAGTCTTCAGCATGAAAATTTCAACCTCAGAGAACAAACAACGGACAGAGCTACAAGAGTTTCGAGAAACACACTTGCTTTACCACAATGTCGTACTGAGCTGATCAAACGATCTTTTAGATCAGTCTCGGCTAGGCTCTGGAACGGTCTTCCTTTAATTATTCGTGACGCACAGACGGTGACCGACTTTAAACAAAAGCTCTATGCGTATTTATTGCAAATATCTGCATAATACATTAATGGCAAGTTTCTCTCTCTGACACACTCTTTCTGTGCATTGCTATTACTATAAATACCATATATACTTTTACATTACTGTTTATATTAACAATGCTAATCACATCTACGTACAAGTTAATTTGTTTAATATTTACATACCTTTGTATGCTGCTTTTTTGCGCTTGAGGTGACTTGTCCCAGAGCGCTCAATAAAAGCTTTCTCTCTCTCTCTCTCTCTCTCTCTCTCTCTTTCTCTCTCCGTCTTTCTCTCTCCCTCTCTCCTTCTCTCTCTCTTTCGCAGAATAAAAAATTGTATGTTATCATTTCCGCACCACCTTGCGGTAGATAACACGGCGCATTTTTTAAAAAGTGATATCCCCAGTAGGTCTAATCCACCCTCCATTATCCATTATTTTAATATAATAATTGCTCGAAGTGCCTTCCTCGTTCTCGCAAACAGAGTTCGGCCCTTCGAGTAATATTACATGTGGCGCGATACGCCATTTCCGGCGTGATGGTATTAAAAGCTGCGAGAATTTCTTCTCGTACCTCAGATTCTGTACCATCACGCCTGTACTCGATTAAATCTTTAATGTGTCCCCACACGAAATAATCGAGCACATTCAGATCTGGCGATCGCGCCGGCCAAATGATTGGGCCACCTCAACCCATCCATCGGCCCGTATAATGCGCGTCTAAAAACGTGCGTGCTTGCCGAGAGAAATGTGCAGGAGACCCGTCATGTTGGAAAATAATTTCCGCCCTGTCATGGAGAGGAATATCTTCGAGGAGACCAGGCAACACATTTCAAAGAAAATTCCTGTATATTTCTCCATTTAAACGGGGCGGTAAGAAATAAGGTCCGATCTAAAAATCATCAACAGAAAATTATTTGTTAAAACCGCGAAAGAAAATTCCTTAACTTACTAATTGTAAGTAAATTTATTACTTACGATTCGGTCCGCTATTATTCCGGCCCACACATTTATTGCCCAACGATATTGGAACGCACGTTCTCGAACGGCGTGCGGATTTTCTTCCGCCCATAACAAGAAGTTACGGCTATTAAACACACCGTTCGGTGTGAAGGTAGCTTCATCACTCCATAAAATGCGATCGGGGAAAAAATCATTCCGCCGACACTGAGCGAGAAACCCTGTGTATGTTTCGCCGATTGTTAATATTTATTTTTTTTTTTTTAATAACGCAAAAACATTAGAATAAGATAATAAAAATTCTTTCACAAAAGTAGAAGCGTTGTTCTTTGTCTCTCGGCAAAAGTTGTTGCACTCGCTGGTGGTGATACGGGTGCAATCCGTTTTGGCGCAGAGCATAGTGCACCACGTATCGCGAGAAGCCGAGCATCCGAGCCACACAACGCACGCTGTTTCGGGGGTTTTCCTCGAAGGCTCGCAAAATCCTCTCCTCTTCATTCACACGATTTTGCACTGGTGCACCAGCGTTTCGCCGATCCAACATGAGATTGCTAGATTCTCGAGCATGTCGAATACATCTTAAAATTATTTTGTGGTCCGGATGTCGCTCACGCTCGGGGAATCGCTCCGCGTAAAGTCGTGCTGCGGCACGAGCATTTTCTCCGGCCACTCCGTATACGATAAACATAGTCGTATACTCTTCTGCAGTATACTCTGCCATTTTTTAATAACTTCTTCACGCACGTCGGGACATACAAGTCGTAGATGCTGGGCACCGACTGTCGTGAAACAATGAATTAGTCGAAATAAAACCGATAACAAATGAACGTTGTTCAATTTTTACAAACGTTTATTTGTTTCAAACGACTCTTAATTCGACTCGTAATTTGTTGACCTACTGGGGATATCACTTTAAAAAAAATGCGCCGTGTTATCTACCGCAAGGTGGTGCAGAAATGATAACATACAATTTTTTATTCTGCGAAAGAGAGAGGGGGGAAAGAGTAAGGAAAGAGAGAGAAAGGGAGAGGGGGGAGAGAGAGAGGGGAAAGAAGGGAGAAGGGTGGAGAGAGGGGGGAGAGAGGGAAAGAGGGGAAGAGAGGTGGAGAGGGGGGAGAGGGAAAGAGAGGGGGAGAGGGGGGAGAGAAGGAGAGAGAGAGAGAGCGCATGAGAGAGAGATTGGTTTTAATTGAATGATTAAATGATTAATTGAGAGAGAGAGAATATTTCAACGCGGGGCTTTAACATTACGCGCGCGTACGCGTCGTACATAGCTATTGTCCTTTGCAAAGTGCTCCTCCCCGTTTCGTCGTGCGTTAGCAACCGCGTAAACAAGCTATCTCTTATCGCCGCGCGCCTAGTGATCACGGAAGACCGGGGGTGTGCCTTTTCGCCGCGCGCTTGAAGTCGCACGTATTGGCCGCTTTTTATTAATTAATTTCTCGCTCATTATTGCGAAGATCGCAAAACGGTAGAGGACTTTTCTATTCGGTTTAACGCGTTCTACCTACACGTGACGGGTGGGGCGATTATTACCGGACACCCTGTATATCAAGTAATAATTTAAATAATTTAAATACATGTTTACATATATGTATCTTTAAATATTCCGTATATTTAATGTGAATATTTTAATATATTTATAAAATATTGTAACACAATAATTTTTATCATTTTTAATAATTTTGATATAATTATAATCTTTAATTTCACGTTGAATTAATAATAATTTTTTCATTTCCCCCTGAAAGAAGAGACCACCACCTTCTCGCGGTTTCCGTTAAGCAACAATATGTACGTTGTACATTAATACAAAATAAATACAGTAAGAATTAAAAGAGTAAACTTTTCATCAATATCTATTAATTTAAATATTATTTCATTACAATTATCTCTCTAAAGATAAGAAATCTTTTTTAATTATAAGCGTACATATTGGCCAAGAGTGGATTTTCATATCTAAAATATACTTGCAATTATTATTAATTTAATTATTAATTATTATAAATTAATATTTTAAATATAAATTTATTATTTATTATTATTATTAATATTATTATTATTTAATTTATATTTAAAATATATTATATTTCAATTTTATATCTACTTTTGTAGTGTAAAATTTATTTTTTTACACATAAAAGTTTATAAGACAATAATTGATAATAATTATATATCTATAAATAGATATATATATTTAGAGAGAGAGAGAGAGAGAGAGAGAGGGAGGATGGGGGAGAGACATAGAGTCGCATCGCTAGCCGCTAGCTCGATAGATTTCTATTTACCACTATGTACATTCCGAAGCCGGCCGAAGCGCCGAAGCCGGCCGAGCGTCGAGCGCACGTAGCGCTACCCCCTCCACAGCCAGTCTACTCCCACCACATGCTGCAAGCATGCTGTTGCGGCTGCAATCTGGCAGCCTTGCTACCAGACACGCGCTCGGCCTTTTAAATCACCGCGCAGTCAGAAAAAACGCGTCAATACATTGCCGCGGGCACGATACTAACGTCAAAGCTTGAACGATTTCCGGAAGATTAAATCGCCGGCCTTATACCTCGCGATTAATGTACCGTCGGACACTTGAAATTGATAAAGATTTGCTGTACCGCACGGTCCGATCCGATCGCGCTACATTGTACACATACGCATACACTCTTAATTGTCATTACACGCACACCGTTCACGTCACAACGCACACCGCACATATACCGTACATATCTACACACCGCATTTCACGCTGTACTGTACACACCGCATTTCACGCTGTACTGTACACACCGAATACATCTGTTATCATTCATTTCGCACACACCATTCGCATTGCTGTACATATAGATATACACCGCGCTCATACCTGCATCCGTATATTGTACACATATACATACTGCGCTCACACGTACGTACCTTTATACACACACATACTGCGTACACTCGATACACACTTATATACACGCACACTTCATACACACTGTACATACTTAGACACGCGCGTACTTATTACACACCGTACATTTATACACATGCACACTCAGCACACTTTGTACATGCACACAAATTGACTCAATAAACATCTTCACTATACTTCCGTCTGATTGTCTCGTAGTCCTTTCCGAGCTCTGATCCCGGCTAGCGATTCCGAGCCGTCTCGCAAAGGTGGCACGTTACAAAGTGCAGTCCATTTGCCACTCAGTTCCATACTCATATCCATCCACACTTTCAACGAGTATGGTGGGAGATCATTTGTGGTGAAATGTAAAGCAAAATTTTTAATTACGCGGATAGCATCTTCCACAGAAACCTTTGCCACACGGCGTATTGTAATAGCAAATGGTCCTGCAATAAATTAGCTGGTGATTAAAATTGCATATTACTATAATAAAGTACGAAGCGCAGATTATATAAACAAAATAATAACGGCTAGGCCTAGGCTAACTGCAATAGAACAATAAATAACGACGATATCCACTGTTCGTTCTCTCGTAAATAGTACAACGTAAAAATTAATAAATATTTACAAATACTTTTACCCAAATGTAATATTTCAATCGTTCATTTTAACTACCCAAATGTAATATTTCAATCGCAAAGAAAAGGCGCTCATAACAAAGAATTAATCAACGTTTTGTTCGTAAATACATAACACATACATGTATAAGTAATATATATCTAAGGGTAGAAAAGAAGAATCAAATGGTGCGACTTAAGGAACGTTCCACTTGACGTTCGCAATGCTCGTGGTATCATTTCATCCTGGTTGTTAACCGAAAGTTAAACAAAGAAAGATGATACTCATGAGCGTTGCGAACAGCAATTGGAACGTACACTTAATACAATATATGTAGGTACGAAATATATGGGTAGGTAGGTAGAAAGAGCGTTATCGATGCTCACACCGAAAATACATAAATGCCTCAATTTACGCAAGCATATACATATTACGCGAAAACAATGCGTAAACTGAATTCGCCTAAATTGAGGCATGGATTGCATATGAACCAAGGGGCTAGGTTTTAAAGAGATGAAATAACACCCTTTTACGAATCGAATAAAATCTTAATTGAAAGCCTTAAACGAGTTTTCGCTAACAAATTTCAACGAATTACACATAACGAAAATGAATAATGCTGTTATTCAAAATATGTGAAAATGATAAAAGTAACATGAACATTTGAGTTTGAACAGCAATAGTAAAATTAAACAGCAAATTACACAAACAAAAATTTAAGCAAAATTAAAAATTTAAGACCTCTAGACCTACATTAATATGAAGTTTCATTTAATGAGCATTATACTATAGTATACAATCTCACAAGTTAATATAGCTACAGTATATTCCTTCAAAACTTCTTAGACATGTGCACACATTACAGGATAAGATTATAAAAAGGTAAAGATAGAACAGCATTTCGTAATAATAAAAGAAAGAATTAGGGAAACATTTTTAATTGTAAGATCAATCTACCATGACCATGGTGTGCATCCTTCTCTCGAAAGTCTTAATTGCAAGGTACTTTTCTGCTTTATTTGATCCAGTTGAGCGTTAGTCGAATTTACCTTAATCTCATTTTGTGGAAATGTCGATAATCTCTAAAACAATCCAAATTAAATTGACGTAGCTGTAACTGTAAGATAATAGACATCTTATAACATACCGTAAATTATGATCAACAGTAATAACACTAATTACCTTTCATGGCCAAGATTAGTTTTAGAGCAATATCCAGATAAACGTCACGAAGGATCCATAAGCCATTCTAGGATTAATTCCATGACTGTAGCCAGTTGGCATTGATTTGTAAGAATTAGCAGAATTTCATGCTTCGATTCCAACGAATGTATGATAAGGCTAACAGTCTTGATAAATAATACTGTCATGGTATGTACTCTGTGTACGATTTTTGAAGCAGTTGTATGACATAAACAATAAAACAATATTTATTTTGTAAATGGATCGGTAGGAGTTTACTTATAATGGTAAATAAAGAAACGGATTTTTTTAAGCAAATTATCATTAATTATGAATTATTATGATCACTTATGATGATTACAGGAAATTAAAAGCGGGGAAAATTGTTTATTAAAAAGTTATTAACAAAAAAAAGTTGAGTTTACTTATACTGGTAAATAAAAAAACGGATTTTTTTAAACAAATTATCATTAATTATCATCACTTATGATGATTATAGGAAATTAGAGACGGGGAAAATTGTTTATTAAAAAGTTATTAACAAAAAAAAGAAAATTAATTTGGTAAAAATGAAGATAAGGGGAGACATCTTCGATGACCTCGACCTTGACATTGTGGTCAAGGTCATGACCCTGAACAAAATGTTTTATGATTCAAACTTTGAATTTGGTGGAACTTAACATCACCCAGAATACACCGCGCGGAGGCGCCCACCGTGCATTTTAACACAGGACAAAATAACACAAACACAGAATAGAACTAAGACTATGACAGACAAATAAGACGTAAACATTTAATTTTTGAAGATTTTTAGTTTAAAAATTTTTTGATTTCTTCTTTTTTTTAAGGCTATGACAGACAAATAAAACGTAAACATTTTATTTTTGAAGATTTTTTAGTTTAAAAATTTTTGGGGGTTTTTTGTTTTGTTTTTTTTTGTTAATATTTACATTATTTAAAAATCAACTCTAGAATTAGACTAATTGTATATATCAAAAACAGATTTGTTCACCAGCTGATGTCAAATTAACTGTTCATTTATCGTGACAGTCGCTACCAACTCATTAAATTCAGTTTGTTCTAACTCCGTCTCATCTAACTCAGCCTGAGGCATGTCCCAGGCGAACATGTCACTCACAATCTTCTCGCTATCTATTACTTCCTCAACACTAGTAGCTAATTTCTTTTCAAAATTTGATACTGAACTTTAAAATTGCAATCTTATGTGTTCTAATACCTGCTTGAATCTAGCACCATTGTCAGGTTTATTTTGCTTATTCCCAGCACGTTTCTTATCTCTCAAAAAGTTGTAATAGTATATAAACTGCTTTACATACTCCTCTGCGAAACCAAACACGTTGTCTGGGTCATCAATTTCTTCTTTCTTCTTTTCAGTATATTCTCTAACACAAGTAACATAACTTTTCAGGTCTTTCCATAGTCTTTAGTAGGTGAATAGTGCGGGTTCTAACGCAGGTCCTCTGAGGGGGGTGAGGTGCAGGGGGATATCCGCGGGCGCGGGGGAATGACGTCACGGGGAGGGGGGGATTAGCGAGCGCCGTGACAGACGTCGGGGTGGGGGGATTTATGGACGCGTGGAATGACATCACCGGGGGGGGGGGGGATTTATAGGCGCGGGGAATGACGTCACGGGGGGGGAATCACGCGGGGAGGGGGAAGGTGTACGACTGCGCTTGGTTGATGAGGGGTTCGCGAGGAGGGGAAGATGTAAGACCGCGGTCGGTCGACGAATGGGTCCGCGGGGAGGGAAAGGTGTATGATGCATATTGTAGGTGCATAATGTATATTATAGGTGAGGGGTTTGTGACGGAAGGGGAACCGCGAGAAAGGTAGCGCGTTCTCGAGAGAGCGGCGTTCGCGTGAGAGAGCGATAGCGCGAGAGAGAGCAGCTTTAGCGTGAGAGAGATATAACGAATGAGAGGCGTATTCAAGGGAAAAGGAGAAGAGAGACGTATTTTAATTTTTTATTTTTAATTTTTTTCTTTTTCTTTTTTTTTCGTGTTTTCTTTTTTCTTTTTTTTCTTTTTGTTTTTAATGTTTTTTTATTTTATTTATTATTTTTTCTATTTCATTTATTATTTTTTCTATTTTATTTATTATTTGTTCATGCTTTTTTCTTTTTTCTTTATCTTATAGAGCTAAGGTAAGGAGGTGAAATATTAAAAAAAATTAAACATTTATAATATTAAATAAACATTTATTCAATATGTGTATGTGTATTTTACAAATGTGTGTGTGTGTGTGTGTGTTTATTAAAAATAATATGAATATAAAAATTAAAATATGCAAAATATAAAATATAATATATAAAATATATAAAAATATAAAATACGATATACAATAAAAATGTAAAAATGTAATATAATGTATAAAAACATAATATAATATATAAAAAAATTTTAAATATAAAAAATATATATATATATAAAATATAATGGGGAAGTGGGAGGCATTGGCTGCGGCAGCGGGGAAGGGGGGGGGCTTCTGCAACAGAAAATCTCTTTAGTATTTTTAATTTATATATTATCAAATTTTTAAAAACTAAGAAGTACTTATAAGCATTATTATATACAATTTGGACACATATTGCATAACAAAATTTGATGCAGTGGTTATCTGCACTGGTTGCAATACTTTCCAAGTCTCATACCAAAACATGCAGTTTCGTGTCTTCGCACCGCACGAGCTCTCAGTAATGAATCCACCATCCCGAAACATGTTGTGCAAAACCTGAAATAGTCATGAGTCTCATAATAAAAATATATAATGCACATTTTCTTCAATTGATCCATGGAAACAATCTCAGCCCGTCCTAACTCTCGTTGTGTTTCTTGTACACATTCGTCATCGCTATCACTGCCATAGTCCGAATCTTCTAATACTTTAATTATATTATTGTCCAGCTGTTCTTCTTCATCAGAATCGTCAATAAATATTACTACAACGTCTGACACATCCTCATCCGAATCATCAATAATCATAACTTCCACAACACTTGCAGAATTGTTTTAGTCAATATATTGCAGAATAATTTACATACAAGGTCCAACACACAGTTTACTTTGTGCAAATCTTCGCACAAACGTATACGACTGTATAATGTTGCACTCTTCTCTTGATTATATATTTTAATTCTACATCTCTTGTCTCCTTCTAACTGGAGTATCATCTACCTCATCATTTTTCAACGTCTCAAGCAGGAGACTAAAGTTTTGCTGATATTATGCACACATATATTACACTATTTTATATTCATAAAGAACGGGGAAGAAAGAAATTAAATTCACAATTTAAATCGGTAAAAATAATTTATTTGTTACAAGCATCGTGAAGAATATCATTTACAGCACAGGATAATAATTCACAATCTATAAGCGATTCGCTGTCGTACGCGTCACTTTCACGTATAGCTTTTGCAGCATTGCATAAATCATTAATATTATTGCGTTGTAAAACATTTGCAAATTGTTTAAACTTTTGATTAACAATTTGTGTATTTTCACATAGCCAGAAATACATATGATCAATACAATTTTTAAAATCAAATAAATATAACATATATAAAATTTATTAAAAAACGACCTGACTGGCCAATACAAGAATTTTAACACGACGTTTCGGCCATTGGGTACGGGCCCTTATCAATAGTTGCTATGGAAATTAATGAAAAATTGTATATTAACAATGAGAAATACACCGCAATTTAGGATGTAATGTATAGAATAATTCTAAGATCGTTACCTTTCAAGCTGTCAAAGTGAAAGCCGTGGTATGACTAAAGTCGAAAACAGAAGACATGTATGTAAAAATACCATGTCTCGCGTCCAAAAAACATAAACATTACAAAGACATAGGAACGACATAAAAAATTTGCAAAAAAACAAACAACAAGCAATCAAACTCTGTGTATTAACGTGTCATATATAGCATTTAAATTGTCTGTGTCTTTTTGATAATTAATATTGTTGTTGAATTTTTTAATGAAAAACATTTCAGCAATCTCTCTTTTCCTTCTATGTTTTTCACAGTGTAAAATTTTTGGTTCCTTCCAATTAAAATCATGTCCGTAGTGGACCGATGGTTGCTAATTACGCTGTGGTTGCTGGGATGTTTTTTAATGTCTTTGCAATGTTTATTTACTCGTGTAGCAAGTTGTCTTTTAGTTTGACCAGTATAAGTCGCATCGCAATCATTACATTTAATCATATATACGACATCAGTTTTTTG
The DNA here is from genome assembly GCA_963971435.1 of Lasius platythorax. Taxonomy (NCBI): domain Eukaryota; kingdom Metazoa; phylum Arthropoda; class Insecta; order Hymenoptera; family Formicidae; genus Lasius; species Lasius platythorax. The sequence continues at coordinate 1,483,901 of OZ020544.1, read as the reverse complement.
ATTAGCATCAATCTTGTCTTTACCTTTCCTAATTATTAAGTTTTTTTGGAATCGTATATATTGTTTCGAGGCCACATTTGTTAAGTGTGATATTTAAATTTTCACTTAGGTTTTTTATGTAAGGTAAAGGCAAAACAGATGAAGTGTCAAACATTTTGTAAACGATGTCAGTATTGTGGATAGAGTCCTTACGAAATTTTAAAGTTTTAATTCTCTTACAGATATGTGACTTTATAAAACGTCGTGTTAAAATTCTTGTATTGGCCAGTCAGGTCGTTTTTTAATAAATTTTATATATTTTTACTCATCACTGGCGACTTCGTTTTAATTATTTGATATTTAAATTACACCGAGACCAAAAGATGGTGTTCATACTTAAAGAAACGTTTTACCAATGGATTTCCCGATCGTGTGGGGATCACGTCAAGGACTCATTAAGAACTTGGATGAAAACCAAAGAAAGGATTTGCATCTCCAACCAACAACTGATTTTTCTATTGAAATGCAGAAGACATGATGTACTTCCGGCACATATACACAGGTCACAACATCGTTTTTTCTTTTTCAACACTAGCGTTAATCGTAGTTTTATTAATTTCACAAAACGTAATCATTCAAAATTGTTAAATCTTGAGATAAGGGACCTTAATTTTTATTTGAGATTCTTACATTCTCAGATTATTAAAATGGAAAATCGGCTTGTCAATTTTTTACCGTATGACATCTTAACAAGGTTTTATGAATTTAACAATCGCAAGCTCAAATTACTTAGATATCAAAAGAAAAATTGTTTAATTAAGAAGTTCAATCATTTACTACATTTCCAAAACAATAATATACACGCACTAAATAACGTAGATAAATCCAAATGGATAAAGAACATCAGTAGTAAAGTAATTCCAAAATCTATATCAGATTTTTTGAGCTTGGGAGAGAATTTCGGATTACCTATTAGCATAATTGACAAAAATGATCGTATAGACGCGACATTGAACATTGTTAGAGTGTAGAGTCCAATATTCAGAGAATTCCTGATAACTTTAGAGAACAAACCAGAGCTTCGGTTTCGAATTCTTTGCTAAAATATCTCAATAAACAAAAACATGTAAATGCAATGGATAGGTTTCTTCTTAATAGTTTCTCGGAATGTAAAAAGTTTTTAAATGACAATGATGACTTACTTATCACGAAAACCGACAAGGACAAATGACAATAATTATGGACAAAATAAAATATAACGACACCATGAATGAACTACTTAGCGACCAAACAACGTACAGAAAATTAAACAAAGATCCCATCAATCTTACAAAAAGAAAAGTTAACACGTTGGTTAAGAGTTGGCGCGATAACGGGATTGTTGACGAACCGACATACAACCACTTAAAAAACACTAGTGGGACTCTCCCCAGATGTTACGGACTTCCAAAAATACATAAAAAAGACTATCCGTTGCGTATTATTGTCTCGTCGGTCGGTAGCCCGACTTATAACTTAGCTTTTTATTTACACGAAATTCTACATAAATCTATTCCTAAGCCGGGTTCGTACATCAAAGACAGTTGGACCTTCGTCAATAGTATTAGACACACTAGGATTAATGATAATCAGGTCTTACTCTCGTTAGATGTAACTTCGTTATTTACGGACATTCCGAAAGAATTGGCTTTGAAAGCAGTGGAAAATAGGTGGATTCATATAACACATAATACTGATATGTCTTTACAACAATTCTTACACGCACTCACAGTTGTCCTTGACTTAACGAGCTTTAGTTTTAACGGAAATTACTACGAACAAATCTTCGGATGTCCTATGGGGTCCCCCTTATCTCCAATCTTGGCTGACATGGTCATGGATGACCTAGAAACTCATTGTCTAAACTTATTAGATTTTACTCTACCGGTTTATTACAGATATGTTGATGATATTTTTGTAATAGTGACGAAGTCCGAAATTGTTGAAATACTTAATGTCTTTAATGGTTACCACCAGCGCCTAAAATTTACACACGAGATCGAAACCAATAGTTCTATTTGTTTTCTAGACACTACTGTAATTAAGGTTGAGGGAATTTTGCTGACTAATTGGTATCGAAAACCTACTTTTTCAGGCAGATATTTGAATTTTTATTCGAGCCATCCACTAAAATATAAGATCAATACCATAAAAGGTTTAGTTGACCGTGCTATTTTACTCTCTGACGATCGCTATCATGATAATAATATTAAAATAATAACCGATATCTTGGTCAACAATTGCTTCCCAAAACCTTTTATAAAGTCACATATCTGTAAGAGAATTAAAACTTTAAAATTTCGTAAGGACTCTATCCACAATACTGACATCGTTTACGAAAAGTTTGACACTTCATCTGTTTTGCCTTTACCTTACATAAAAAACCTAAGTGAAAATTTAAATATCACACTTAACAAATGTGGCCTCGAAACAATATATACAAATCCAAAAAAACTTAATAATTTAATTAGGAAAGGTAAAGACAAGATTGATGCTAATCAAAAAACTGATGTCGTATATATGATTAATGTAATGATTGCGATGCGACTTATACTGGTCAAACTAAAAGACAACTTGCTACACGAGTAAATGAACATTGCAAAGACATTAAAAAACATCCCAGCAACCACAGCGTAATTAGCAACCATCGGTCCACATACGGACATGATTTTAATTGGAAGGAACCAAAAATTTTACACTGTGAAAAACATAGAAGGAAAAGAGAGATTGCTGAGATGTTTTTCATTAAAAAATTCAACAACAATATTAATTATCAAAAAGACACAGACAATTTAAATGCTATACAGGGTGTCCGGTAATAATCGCCCCACCCGTCGTGTGCAGGTAGAGCAGGTTAAACCGAATAAGAAAGTCCTGTACCGTTTTGCAATCTTCGCAATAATTAATGAGAAATAAATTAAACAAGATCAGCCAATCCGCGCGAGTAAAAGCGCGCGGCGAGAAGAGACAGTCCACGCGGGGGTCCAGCGTTATGCATTGCTCGTATTTATCCATTGTCCTTTGTAGAGTGCTTCTCCCCGCTTTATCGCGTGCGTAGCAACCGCGTAAACATTAGGCTTTTATTTTCGCCGCGCGACAAGAATCACGTAAACAGTAGGAGGTCTCTTCTCGCCGCGCGCTTTTACTCGCACGGATTGGCCGCTCTTTTTTACTTAATTTCTTATTAATTATTGCGAAAATCGCAAAACGGTACAGGACTTTCCTACTCAGTTTAACTGCCTCTACCTGCACGTGACGGGTGGGGCGATTATTACCGGATACCCTGTATATGACACGTTAATACACAGAATTTGATTGCTTGTTGTTTGTTTTTTTGCAAATTTCGTTCCTATGTCTTTGTAATGTTTATGTTTTTTGGACGCGAGACATGGTATTTTTATATACATGTCTTCTGTTTTCGACTTTAGTCATACCACGGCTTTCACTTTGACACTTGAAAGGTAACGATCTTAGAATTATTCTATACATTACATCCTAAATTGCGGTTTATTTCTCATTGTTAATATACAATTTTTCATTAATTTCCATAGCAACACTTGATAAGGGCCCGTACCCAAGGGCCGAAACGTCGTGTTAAAATTCTTGTATTGGCCAGTCAGGTCGTTTTTTAATAAATTTTATATATTTTTACTCATCACTGGCGACTTCGTTTTAATTATTTGATATTTAAATATAACATAGTTGATGGCTTCATATACAAAGAACTAACATCATGCAACGCAATTTTTACAATTTTCGAATCTGACATTTTAAATACTTCGATTGTTAGATCTCGAATCCGTAATGGAATTTGAGGTGATTGTAGAAGTCGTTCATTATCCATACGTTTCTACATCAATGATTTCTACGTTTCAATAGACAATACTATTTGATTGTCTCGATTGTCGCCAAGAGCTAATTCCACGCAAGATACAGTTCCGACGCTGATTCCTATATCCAAATATTTATACAATGTCGAGGTTAAGGCGTATCTTTTTCCAAGTATACGAACCCCACGACGAAGCTCGAATGAAATGCTCTATACAAAATATTTTAATAAATTTTTAAATCCACCAATGTATGAAAATCTATAAAGTGAATGTAATTTTTTGTAATTTACTTTTTGTAAAAAACTACAAAAGAAGTTTTATATTTATATCTAATAAAGTAAGAGAAATTTATAATATTTATAATATTTATAATATTAAAAAAAATTAAATATTTCTTTTGTTATCATGAATACTTTGCAAGCAATCCATGATTAATACTTTCAGTTAAAATTAATTATATTATTTTTAAAAAATTTAAATTAATCGCGAATGATTTTCGATTTTTAAAAAATATATTTAAACATGTAAAAATAGGACAATTTTTGAGAAAAGCAAAACTGTAGTAGATAATTAAACTTATACCAAACACGATAAATAACTAATCCTCATTTTTCTTTTATAGATGCGTTAAAATGTAATGAAATATATATTAACTCGAAATATACATAAAGCTGATTCACTAAGCATTTTCTCTCATGTAATGCAATAATAATAAAACAAAAAAACAAAAAAACGAAAACTTTCTGGCCAATCTATTAGCAATCTACACAGTTGTTAAATTCTTCGTTCAAACAATTCTGGAGTCATTGCAAAGATTCGTTGAATTAATAGGTAAAATATTTGGCATTTCTGACATTTTCGTAGATTTTTGTTGCGCTACTGTTTGAAGATCATGCAATAGAACTTCTAACTACATATATATATATATATATATATATATATATATATACATATATATGCATTCAGTTGAAAAATCATGAAAAATCATACTTAAATTTGTCTTCCATTTTATCAAATTGGTCATTGATAAGCCTGTGAAAAATTCCATTATTACTTTTCATTATAACATTATTACTTTCCATTATTACATTATTACTATATCTTTCCATTATTAAATCCCATATTAATTTTGGACGAACATTAAAAACTATTTAGATTTTTATCTTTTTAACACAATAAATTAAATCATTTATTAGTAAAAGCATGATAATATTTTCTTTACGTATAAGTTATTTCTTCAAATGTATTATACGAGTATTATAGTTTTACACATTTTGATATTGACTTTACGTTTTTTAATGTCACTTTGTAAATTTGACTTCTCCTGTATATCATCTTTCCTTTGATTACTAGTATTAACAGATGTAACAGTTGTGTCTAAATTGGTAATTGCTACATTGGTTTTTGCAAAATATTAACTAAATTAAAACAAATTAAAAAAAATATATATTTTTTAATAATGTTACTGTTTCGCTTTTTACATGTATAGATTGTGTAATTTAGAAAATATAATTTAAATAATTATATTTCTATTCATATTAGCTGTAGATGTGTATGTATTTATGGAAGTGCAATTGATCAGTAGAATTGTGAATGGGTGATTAGCAGAGGTTGACGATGTTATATTGCTTATAGATACAGGCATTAACGGTAGATTGTAATAATAGGTAGAATATGTTAAAGAATTTATCATACAATTTTCTTTAGGCACAAATGATGGTGATGTGTTTGGAAATATTTCCCGTACGAATATTCATACATATTCATAGCTGTCATGTCATTTGAATGATTGAAATTGATAGTTGATATACTACTTTTTCATGTACTTTTAGCAGCTTGATAGGTTCACGTATTTTTTCTTTTTTTGACCATTGTGGAAGTTTTATCCATTTCGTTATCATCAACACTTGTAGGATTGTATTCTTCGTTGCATTCTTCCGATGTTTTATCATTTACATCAGTGGTACTAGTCTCATTATCTTTACCATCCTCCTCATACTCTGCCATACTTTCTTTTAATGAACTCAAAGCTTTGTGCACTACTTTGTCACATTTTAATTTTTTCTTTTTTCGATATTTTTCGTCATCCGTGGACATATAATGGCAAGGCTTTTTACGCTGCCTTTTTTCACGTTCCATTATTCTATGACATAATATGAAATAAGCATTAATGAACATCATGAAAAAATATATGTAAATAATTTATTTTAAAGTCCCTCACTTTTTCTTTTGAACAATTTTAAACACCATATAGCCATAGTGTATATTAAGAGCACTTTAATGACATTTATAAGTTAATAATCAATTTTTTTAATTTAATTTATTTGCAATTATAATACAAGAAATGAAATAAGTTTATATACGCATGTTGTTATTGAATTATTGAAATTGATAGTTGATATACTACTTTTTCATGTACTTTTGGCAGCTTGATAGGTTCACGTATTTTTTCTTTTTTGACCATTGTGGAAGTTTTATCCATTTCGTTATCATCAACACTTGTAGGATTGTATTCTTCATTGCATTCTTCCGATGTTTTATCATCTACATCAGTGGCACTAGTCTCATTATCTTTACCATCCTCCTCATACTCTGCCATACTTTCTTTTAATGAACTCAAAGCTTTGTGCACTACTTTGTCACATTTTAATATGTTTATAAATGTTTAATTTTCTTAAATATTTCACCTCCTTACCTTAGCTCTATAAGATAAAGAAAAGAGAAAAAAACATGAACAAATAATAAATAAAATAGAAAAAATAATAAATAAAATAAGAAAAATAATAAATAAAATAAAAAAACATTAAAAACAAAAAGAAAAAAAGAGAAAAAAAGAAAACACAAAAAAAAAGAAAAAGAAAAACATTAAAAATAAAAAATTAAAATACGTCTCTCTTCTCCTTTTCCCTTGAATACGCCTCTCATTCGTTATATCTCTCTCACGCTAAAGCTGCTCTCTCTTGCGCTATCGCTCTCTCACGCGAACGCCGCTCTCTCGAGAACCCCTTGTCGACCGACCGCGGTCTTACACCTTCCCCTCCCCGCGAACCCCTCGTCAACCAAGCGCAGTCGTACACCTTCCCCCTCCCCGCATGATTCCCCCCCCGTGACGTCATTCCCCGCGCCTATAAATCCCCCCCCCCCGACGTCTGTCACGGCGCTCGCTAATCCCCCCCTCCCCGTGACGTCATTCCCCCGCGCCCGCGGATATCCCCCTGCACCTCACCCCCCCTCAGAGGACCTGCGTTAGAACCCGCATTATTCACCTACTGTCTTTCAATGCTATTAGTAGTTACTTGATAACTTGAGGACGTCCCTTGTCTCAAGTTAGTTAAGTTCATATACTTGACATATCGAGATTTACCTTCGCCTTTAGCTGAATGATCAATTGTATATTGTTTCGAACAGTAACCATCTTTTTCCAGATCGTTATGACCGCTCCATTTATCAGTGCAGATAATAGAACTACTATCAACATTAATGATATCTCTCAAAACAGTCTTATTCCTTTTTTCTGTTAATTCAATAAATATTTGTCTAGTTTCACGACAAATACCACCAACTGCCCAATACTAAATTGATTTGGGTATTCTACCTTTACTGTTCAAAAATCTCCTTTTAAATAGAAATGTTTCATCTATTTCAACAGTGTATCTTTCATTCGTTTCCTTGTTCTGACCGCCAATTTTTCTATATTTTAAATCTTCAATCTGTTTTCGCGCAACTTCTCTCAAAAAACTAAACCAATCACTAATGATACGAGACGAAATATTAGTTTCATCTTTTACTCGACCACGACAATAATCATTCGCCCACATGAATATAATCTTCAAAACATTCCTGTATGACAGCTTTACTTTTTCAAAGAGTGTTCCCGCTTGTGGGTTGAATGTTTTCCTACAGACACATTCGCATCTCTTTCTTTTTCGTTTTTTATGCTTGGAATTATTTTGGCAAGTTTTACATTTGTCTTTTAACGCACCAGTACAACCATTATTACAACATCTAAGCAGCCAGCCACCTTTCATTGCACTGTTCTTTTCTGGAAGCAATGTTTCTATCTTACATACACTGCAGATCCATTCTTTATATTGCGTGTTCTGACTTAATAAAAGACCATGTCTTTCTAAAAATAGTCTTGCTACTTCTTCACTAAGAAATTTCTCACTAAAATTTGACAAACTTAAATTCTCACATTCGGACCAACTTCCCATGATTAAACAGTATACTTAAACAGACACACAACAATAAAAATACAAAAACACAGACAAGTTATAGTAGTACAAGTAGTATACAAAGTATAGACAAGTATAAAAAAATATTGAATTTTTCAAATCTCAAATTGGAATATTTCTAAAGAAGTCTTTAAAAATGAAGAAACTTTCTAAAAGGAATTCCACTAAAAGATTCCTTCGCGCTAATGTTTGGCTGGTATTACCAGCTAAACATTAGCGTAACGAAAACAGCTTGAAACAAATTCGGCTTAGATTTAAATTAGTCTAATATACCAGACCTATAAGCAGCGAAAAAACAAAGGTAGACTTCGCTTCGCGTGAAAAGTTACAAATGTAGAATTTTCCAAATATAGACCTGTCACACTGAAAGCACCGAACGATGGGGGTAAATCTCGCTTCGCATAGAAAGTTGCAAACCCATGTGGAACTTCGCTTCGCGTGAAAAAATATATGCGTGAACACAGTGGGTTCCGCCCCCCTGCGGGGGGCTCCACTACCAAAAAACTAGACACATAGGTTTGGGTTGAACCTCGCTTCGCGTGGAAAGTTGCAAACTCATGTAAAACCTCGCTTCGCGTGGAAAGTTGCAAACCCATGTGGAACCTCGCTTCGCGTGGAAAAGTGTATGCGTGGATACAGTGGGTTCCACCTCCCTGTGGGGGGCTCCACTACCAAAAAACTAGACACATAGGTTTGGGTTGAACCTCGCTTCGCGTGGAAAGTTGCAAACCCATGTGGAACCTGGCTTCGCGTGGTAAAGTGTATGCGTGGACGCAGTGGGTTTCGCCCCCCTGCGGGGGACTCCACTACCAAAATACTAGACATAAGTATGGGTTGACTTATCTCCACTTTTACTAAATTAATTTTCAACTTTTTTTATTAATACTTTTTAATAAATGGGCTGACTTAAATGGGCAGACTTGACACTGAACATTGTTAAAAGTGTAGAGGCCAATATTCAGAGAATTCCCAATAACTTAAGAGAACAAACTAGAGCTTAGGTTTCAAATTCCTTACAAAAATTTTTAAATAAACAAAAACATGTCAATGCCATAGACAGGTTTCTTCTGAATAGTTTCTCTGAATGCAAAAAGTTTTTAAAAGACAATGACGACTTACTTATCACGAAAGCCGACAAAGAACAAGTGACTGTAATTATGGACAAAATAAAATACAATGACACTATGAACGAACTACTTAGTGCCAGAAAAACTTACAAAAAACTAAACAAAGATTCCATCAATCTTACAAAAACGAAGGTTAACACGTTGGTTAAGAGTTGGCGAGATAACGAAATTATCGACGAACTGACATACAACCAATTAAGAAACACAAGTGGGATTCTCCCCACAGTTACGGACTACCAAAGATACATAAAAAAGACTTTACGTCTTATTGTCTCGTCGGTTGGTAGCCCGACTTATAACTTAGCTCTTTATTTACACGAAATTCTACATAAATCTATTCCTAAGCCGGGTTCGTACATCAAGGACAGCTGGACCTTTGTCAATCATATTAGACACACTAAGATTAATGATAATCAGGTCTTATTCTCGTTAGATGTAACTTCGTTATTTACGAACATTCCGAAGGACTTGGCTTTGAAAGCAGTGGAAAATAGGTGGATTCATATTACACAAAATACTGTCATGTCTTTACAACAATTCTTACACGCACTCACAGTTGTCCTTGATTTAACGAGCTTTAGTTTTAACGGAATTTACTATGAGCAAATCTTCGGATGTCCGATGGGGTCTTCTTTATCGCAAATCTTGGCTGACATGGTCATGGATGACCTAGAAACTCATTGTTTAAATTTATTAGATTTTACTATACCGGTCTATTACAGATATGTTGATGATAATTTTGCAATAGCGACGAAGTCCGAAATTACTGAGGTACTTAATGTTTTCAACGGTTACCACCAGCGCTTAAAAGGAGGATATGCAAAATAGGGGGTTTGGGAACTGTTAGGGAAACGAATAAATCCCACATATTCTTACGTATTTTGATCCGCAGAATCCGAAAATGGCCATAAAAATTACGCCTGTAGCGGGGAAAACATGATAAATGAAGAAAAAGGGGGAAGAAACGTAAAATAATCGTTAAAATCTCCGGACGTAATTTTCTTACGTTTTTGTACGTACTTTCATAAAATGTTGAGCTAGTATATATGTATAATGACATTATAGCGCGTCTACCGTGTTGTCAAGCAGTTGTTTTGCTTGTGCCATTTCTTTTTATAGTAGAAAACTTAAAAAATAGAGGTAAATAAAATATAGAATATATTTTATCTTTTTCTTTTTGTTTTTTTAAAAATATATTTTATATATTATATACATATATTATACATATATTATACATATATTATATATATATTTACATATATTATACATATATTTATTTAATATATTTTAGAATATATTTTTTTTATGTTTTCAATATTTCTTAATTTTTTAATATTTTATATATACATATATTTTTTAAATATATTTTAATTTTTATATTATTAATCTTCATCGAAATTCTCACTTTCCTCAACAGGTAAGTTTGATGGAAAATGTCTGTTTAAAAATGCAGCAGGTGTTTTCAGCATTTCATTATTTCTGTCACAACTTAAATACCAAATCAATGCAAGAACATGAGCGCAACTGTGGACAGTTCTCGCCCCAGTCTTACATTGACAATAATAATGTTTCACACAGCTTATGCTCTGCTCTCGCAAATCTAATAGAACATACATTAAATATTGTTTCTTCTTAATATGCCTCGACTGCATCCTGGCTCGGATAAATAGTGGTTGTTGAATTATTATACCTACGCTTTGATAATTCGGATGTTTATCTTCCTTCATAACTTCAAATTCATACTCACCGTTATATAAGTGATCTCCTATGTAAGATTTTGCTAGGGACAACTGGTACGCACTACTAATCTTCTTTAGTTCATCCACAGTAAAATGTGGAAAATCAAGAATTTCGTTAATGGCCAGTCTTGCGAATCTACATTTCTGACGATTTAATTGACATTGTTCAACTAATTTTTTTAGTAAATTAGGCTTATTCATATTTTCTAGAATTAAGTTGGCAGCTGAAGGTTTATCATCATCGGAATATAAACGCTTACCGTAAGCGTTATATAAAGCAGCAACAATCCTCGTATCTTGATATAAATGCGGCACTCCTTTTAATGGGATCGTGCGAGCAAGATACTTATATTCTTTTAATCGCCTATTTATACATTCAATTACCCATCGAGTCTTTGTACATCGACGTGAAATATTGGCTTCTTGTTCAGAAAATTGTGATTGTCCTTTAGATAGATTGCATGGTATTTCCACACAAAAACCATTACTTTGAAGTTCAGATTTAACGTGATCGAATCCTCGATCAAGTATAAAAATATCGTTGGGCTTAAATGTCGTTTTAAACCAATCTGTTTGCATTATTTGACGAAATATATCTGCATCGCCCATATTCGCAGACCAAAGATTTTTCGGACCAAGTACATCAACAATATAACCATTTGGAGTTATACACATCATTGGTTTAACTAAGTTTCTCTTTTTTTGCCCACTATAAGTCACTCTTTGGAAGCGAAAATTGGTACTTTTAGGTAAATATAAATAAGTCCCATCCCATACCGTGACGATATTTTCCTCGCCAAGATTATACAAGGTCTTAGCTATTACAGTACAATTATCACGAAGAACCTGTCTATTTGTAATTCCGAGATGTAGAGGAACAAAAATGTTTATGAGATCACATCTGGCTGTATCTATGTACCTCGAAAAATTAGATTGACTCATACGAAACTTAGAAGCAATTTGGGCTTGGGATTGACCAGTCCGTAAGTACATGAGATAAGCAGCTAATGCCATCTTTGATGCTGTCCCATTTTCTTTAACATGATTATAAAGATTGTCTAAATCAGTACTAGAAATACCAAACTCATCTTTGAAACGATCTTTTGGAATACGTTCAAGATAATTATAATTTTGATTTTCCTTCTCTTTTAGGCACTCATCTCTTAGATCATCTAGCAGATTTTCAATCTCCTTGGCGTTTAACAAGATGTTATTCTCTTTGCCAATGGTTGCTAGAAGGTTATAAGCATCACTATTAAAATCTTCACCATTATCACACAAGTGTTGCTGACAACAGTGAGCGCCTTTTGGTAAAAAAATTCGGAAGTTGATGAAAGCGTTTAATCTAACTGATTTTTTAATGTAAATCAATTTTTGATGCTTTATCACAGTACAAAAAAAGATGCATGAACAGGCGGAGCTTAATGATCGTGGAAAAGACAAAGTTACTTTTGCTATTAATTGTTCATCTACAGTGTCTACTGTCATTCTATCATCATCTTCAATATTTTCTAGATCATCATCATTCTCGACAGAGTTATTATTTAGTGAATTTCTGTGCTTCTTGTATGTAATCATGTAACATCGCTTACAGTATAGATTATTAGCAGATTTAACATACATGGATCTACTCTTCTTTCCCAAACTCACATGACACATAAAACAATTCATATTTGAATGTTATTAATCTATTATGTATGATATATTGTAACTGTAATTACACATATATCGAGTAACTTACACTGTAGTTTACTATAAGGACGTATATACATATACGTATATAGATATGAAACAATTAATGAAGAACAATGGAAACGAATAATAACGATTAAACAGAAAATTATTGTTGTTAAACTATGACTTATTATTCATTGTATAAAGACAGATGCTCATAAAAGCTCAGTTCTTATGCACTGCATGAAAATGAGTTTTTTGACGACGCACTGTCAAGCGGTTGTTTGCGTTGCTAAGCAACACACTTGCGTTGCTAAGCGACACAAACAACCGCTTGACAGCACGGTGGTCGCGCTATGCTATCACTATATATACTAGCTCAACATTTTATGGCTAAAAATACGTACAAAAACATAAGAAAATTATATCCGGAGGTTTTAACGTTTATTTTACGTTTCTTCCCCCTTTTCCTTCATTTTCCATGTTTTCCCCGCTACAGGCGTAATTTTTATGGCCATTTTCAGATTCTGCGGATCAAAATACGTAAAAATATGTAGGATTTATTCATTTCCCTAACAGTTCCCAAACCCCCTATTTTGCATATCCTCCTTTACTCATGAGATGGAAACCAATAGCTCTATTCATTTCCTAGACACCACTGTTATTAAAGTTGAAGGAATTTTGCTGACTAATTGGTATCGAGAACCTACTTTTTCAGGCAGATATCTGAATTTTTATTCGAGCCATCCACTTAAATACAAGATCAATACCATAAAAGGTTTAGTAGACCGTGCTGTTTTGTTCTCTGACGATCGTTATTATGAAAATAATAATTTATATCTTGGTCAACAATTGCTTCCCTAAACCTTTTATAGAGTCACATGTCTGTAAGAGAATTAAAACTTTAAAATTTCGTAAGGACTCTACCCACAATACTGACATTTGTTATAAAAAGTTTGACACAGCATCTGTTTTACCTTTACCTTACATAAAACACCTAAGCGAAAATTTAAATATCGCGCTTAATAAATGTGGCCTCGAATTAATATATACGATTCCAAAAAGACTTAATAATTTAATTAAGAAAGGTAAGGACAAGATTGATGCTAATCAGAAAACTGATGTCGTATATATGATTGAATGTAATGATTGTGATGCGACATATACTGGTCAAACAAAAAGACAACTAGCTACACGTGTAAATGAACATTGCAGAGACATTAAAAAACATCCTAGTAACCACAGTGTAATTAGCAAACATCGGTCCACATACGGACATGATTTTAATTAGAATGAACCAAAAATTTTACACTGTGAAAAACATAGAAAGAAAAGAGAGATTGCTGAAATGTTTTTTATAAAAAAATTTAACAACAATATTAATCTCCAAAAAGACACAGATAATTTAAATCCGATATATGACACGTTAATACACAGAGTATGATTGTTTGTTGTTTTGAGTAAAGTTTGTTCCTTTTGTCTTTGTAATGTTTGTTATTTGGACGCGAGACATTGTAATATTATATACAAGTCTTCTTTTTCGACATTAGTAATATCACGGCTTTCACTTTGACAGCTTGAAAGGTAACGTTCTTAAAAATATCCTGTACATTACATCCCAAATTGCGGTTCGTTTTTTATTGTCAATATACAAAAAATTTTTTCGTTAATTTTGATAGAAACACTTGCATAGGCGGCGCCAGAACTATTCATGAGGGTGGGCCACAGGTGGGCCAGCGTTTATATGGGTGGGCCATATTTATTATATATTGTTGCGTCCCTGAATTTCATCCTCTGTGCCGTATCCGGGAAATCGTTGTCAAGGGGGTTGTTGATCAACAACGGCGGACATTTTGTGAGCGGTCGCCATTTTCAGTAGTCTTTTGACAGCTGTCGTGTCAAACGGACGTATTACTCAATCGCTCTTATTAATTGTATCATTTTATTGTTCTCTGTTCTGTGTTGAAATATTAAAGTTACGTGTTCCTTGTTAATATTGCTTTAATTATTTACGGCGCGAGTGCGGCGATCGAGTGACGGTGCGAACGCGTGTCACGGCATTAATTTAAATCGTCCGCGGACGCAACATTTTGGGGGCTCGTCCGGGATTCGAGCGGCAGCAGCAACGAGCAAATAATGGCCACAGGAAGTGAGCAACAGGATACGACGACTGGACAGCAGGAAACGTTGATTGGGGCTTTGACGCGGAAAAGAATGCGAGTCGCCACTCCGCTTCACAACGCTGAGACTACTGCGCTTCAAGCTGCGCTGCGAGAGATTCAACAGCTTCGCGAGGAGCGGATGCAGCAGCGAGCGGAATATGAGGCGCAGATACAGCAACGTGACGAAGTGCTTCGTAGGATGGAGGAGAGGATACATCTGCTGGATAACACTAATAACCAGCTAAGTCGCTCCAATTATTCAGAAAATGATCGTAATGATCGTACTGCGATAAGAGCGGCTGATTTCGAAGGAGTTGACGCGCGCGTTTCTATAAATAAAGAATTAGGATACAAGCTAAAACCGGATATTTTTGACGGGACTGTTCCGCTGAGGAAGTTCTTCTCGCAGTTTGAATTAATCGCGCGAGCAAATCAGTGAAGTGAAGCCACGAAAAACGTAGCACTTATATCGTGTTTAAGAGGAAAAGCGCGTGCAATATTAGAATGTGTAAATGATTTGGAAAGTCTTAATTATGCTGAATTAAAATCTAAATTAGAGTTGCGTTTTGGGGAGGGATATTTATCACAGTCATATTATTCGCAATTTACAAATAGGAAACAGAAATCGGGAGAAGATGAGGCGACTTTGGATTCAGATATTGAACGCCTTTCTCAATTAGCTTACCCTGAATGTCCTCATCACATTCGCGATAAAATCGCTTGCGCGCAATTTGTTACTGCATTATTGGATCGGTTTGTGAGAAGGACTCTACAGCTGGAGGGTATCACTTCTTTGAAAATGGCCGTACAGATTGCAATGGCAGTAAAAGTGATACAAGAAAGTAATTTTGAGAGACGGAAAGAATATGGTGATAGCAAAAATAATAGAAATAATAATAAGGAAAGAAAGTTTAATAATTTCAATGGAAATAACAGCAGTAATGATTATAAGAAAGAAGTAAAGAAAAATGATAAAAGTTATGGAAAAAAATTTCTAAATAATAATAATGATAATAAAAGGAAATTTGTGAAAGAATGTTGGCAATGCGGTGGTAGAGGCCATTTTCGAGCAGAGTGACCGTCCTTGAAAGAGAAGCCTGAGGGAAACTAGGCTTGGTCGAGCTGGTTGGGGCAAGTTCGGCGAATAAGCAAAAAGCCCCGATAGAATTAAGGAATTATTTATGTAGTTGTAAGAAAATTAATAATAAAAAAGAAAAGAATTATTTTGTTTTAAAGGATTTATTGATGAAGAAATTTGTTCTATTAAAATAGATACGGGTTCAGATGTATCGATAATTAAAAGTGAATTGGTTAGAATGCCTAAGCGGCAGATTCCTCTTGATTATTTTTGTCGTTTAAAATATCCTACTGGAGAAAAAGTGCCAATCAAATTTAAGACAATTGTGATGATTAGCTTAGGGAAATGTTCCGTAGAACTTCCGGTGTTTGTTGCTGACACGGTGGAGGATTGTTTGTTAGGAACTGATTTCCTTTCAGCGGTAAATTTAGAAAACACTTTTGAGTCAATTTTTGGAAATTCAGATTTTAAAGAAAGAGAAGGATTCGTGTGTTCGCGGGTGGAGAATTATGAAAATAAGGTTCCTCAATTTTTAAAAGAGCTTCTCGAAAGAGAATCGGAAGATTTTACAATGAATCAGAAAGATCTTTTTGCCCAATTTTTAATTAATTTCCAAGACGTATTTTCGGAAGAGATAGTGGCTGGAAATAGTAATGTGGTGGAGCATGTTATAAATGTGAATAATTCAAATCCTATTAAACAGACTCCCCGACGAATTCCCTTGCGAATTCGAAAAGAAGTGAATAAAATCATTGAGGATATGAAGCATCAAGATGTAATAGAGGAGTCACAAAATCCATGGGTCTCTCCCGCAGTTATGGTCAAGAAGAAGGATGGAACAATTAGATTCTGTGTTGATTACAGAAAATTAAATACGGTGACTGTAAAGAATTCCTATCCGTTGCCACGGATGACATACTCGATCAGTTATGCAGTAATTCCTGGTTCTCTACCTTGGATTTGAAAAGCGTGTATTGGCAAGTGAAAATTCGTCCGGAGGATAAGGAAAAGACTGCGTTTTCAATTGGGAACGGCTTGTGGCAGTACACTGTTATGCCTTTTGGACTTTGTAATGCTCCCGCCACTTTTGAACGATTGATGGAGAAGGTTTTACGACAACTGTTGTACAAGATTTGTTTAGTATATCTGGACGATGTTATTATTTTCGGAAAAAGTTTCGAAGAGATGCTGAGCCATCTTGAACAAGTATTTTTGCAGTTACGCTCTGCTAATTTAAAATTAAATCCGAAGAAATGTTCTTTCTTCAAAAAGAAAATAAAATATTTAGGACATGTGGTTTCCAAGACAGGAGTTACAACGGATCCTGAAAAGATTTCCACCGTTAAAGATTGGCCAGTTCCTCAGACTAAAAAGCAGGTTCGCAGTTTCTTGGGATTCTGTTCCTATTACAGAAAGTTCGTGAAGGGATTCTCTTTAGTAGCAAAGCCGTTGTTTTCATTAACTGAAAATTTGACGAAATTTGTATGGACCGAGCAGTGTGAAGCGGCCTTTAAGGAGTTGAAAAAACGTTTGGTGTCTTCTCCTATTTTATATTTCCCAGGGATGAACGTCAATTTATTCTTGACACTGACGCCTCCAATCATGGCATCGGTGCAGTGTTGTCTCAAGGATGGAACGGAAAGAGTAATAGCGTATTTTAGACGTGTGTTAAGTAAGTCGGAAAGGAATTATTGTGTCACACAACGGGAACTTCTGGCTATTGTAGACTCGTTAAAATCTTTTCACCATTATTTGTATGGAAGTGAATTGTGGTTAGGACCGACCATATTTCATTACGGTGGTTGATGTCGTTTAAGAATTTGAAGGGTCAAATGGCGCGATGGTTAGAACGAATTCAGCAATATAATTTTGAGATCATGCATCGAAAGGGAAAATCTCATGGTAACGCCGATGGATTATCAAGGTGCCCTTGTGCAGAAATCAATTGCAATTATTGTAGCAAAGTGGATTCGAAAGAAGAAGAATTAGTAGGAACAGCGCTGCCATCCAGTCACTTAAATCATTTTTTGTCACTTTTTTTTGACATGTCACTAAAAAGTAACTATCGTCCAAAATGGGTCACTATAGTCACTTTTATTTCTTGATCTGACATGAAATTTGTAAAACATAAGAGTTTTATTTATATTTTTGCTGTGTCATCTGATAATTATTGCTACTTGCTCACTGTTGCTCACTGGATACTGGTCCGATGTCTTAGTATCTGATTACTTTGCACCACGAACCGAATGCTATACAAGCGGTACGGCGCGGCGATAAAGTCTAGCACGCTGCCGGAAACAAGCGCAAAGATGAAAACAATTGCTAAACAAACAAAAGAATGTTTGTGCTTGGCTTTTTGTGACCAGCTCGGAGACACAGTCCACCCAGTACTCAATCGCTCGTCAGAGTGTCGACTGGTGCTGTCACATGATCACTTTATCGTGTTACCAAAACTCTTCCAAGTACAACTTTGACTTCATTTAACTTCTGATCTCTTTTTGTTCTTAAAGATAAATATATTTATTTTTATAATACCAATTTTATGAAGAGTAAATATTGTTGCACTCGTGGAAATAACTCGCGTGATCGCACAAACGGGAAGGAATTAAACAACTTTTAAACGTTTAATAGTTTAATTAGAACATAGTTACATTAGTACATTAGTACATAGCACTATGTACAAGCAATTATAAATGTGTATTTTTCAATAACCGGCACACGCCCGAAACGCATTACTTCAATACCGAAGACCAAGCGCAACTCTCCTCTGTCACTTTGTTTACTCGTCTTTAAGCAACGTCTCTTCATCTTTTCACGGTACATACGGCATCCCGATCGAGCATCATACCGGGCAACGATATTCCTATGACGCGGGCACAACGATATTTAGATAAATATTTTGACAACTATTCAGCAAGAAAAACAAGTCGACGAAACTCAATTTTTGCGAGAATTTTTATTGTCCAATCTTATTTTTAACATTGTTTTTAGTTTAATTTTAAAATGCTACATTGATTTATAATTGTTAAGTAGGAAAGTATTTATCTTACTTTGCAATTTTGATTTTAAAATTATACTTAAAACGATTTTTTATATAAAATTGGACTTCATATAAAAACTGTCTCAGAAATCAATTTATATCAACTTATATTCTTCGCTGGATAGTTGTCTTTGAAGTGAGCTATTTTTTTCAACTTAACTACTCAATAGCTTGTATCGTTTGGAGTTAGGTGCAAGTTAGCTAAGCTAATGACGAAAATAATAAGTCGACAGTGAGTGTGCTCTTTGTGTTAATAATTAATCTTTTTAATATCTTATTAATACCTTGATTATCTTCTGAATTTTGAATGTTGTGTAAAAAAATTATTTTTATGATTACGTTGATTACGTTGGAAAGGTAGTATCATGTTTTCCGTATCTACGAGTGGGTGAAGTGCAGTTGTAGTAGGCTTGAGACGAGCATGGAGCATGAAAAAAGGTCGTGAGGATAAATGTTTAATTATTTTCAGTGTAATGGAGAAAAACTGCAAATTTTTAGCCAGTTGGAGTGAAAAAGATGACGAGCAAGGATACAAAGTCCGAGAATGGACGACAAAAGCTCAATCAAGTGATAATGAGGCGTACTGCAAGGTTTGTATGTGCAATATTGATGTCTCACAGAAAGGGTTCCAAGCTGTTACTCAACATGTTTCGACAACCAAACATAGAAAAAATATGACAGCGCAGAAATCGGTTGGTCAGATGCGTCTCACGTCAATCGGAGCATCATCCTCGTCAGCTACCGGTGTATTAAATGAGAGTCCTTCAGTTCTTCAACTCTGTAGTGTGCGAGATCAAACAACTCGAGCAGAACTCATTTGGACCATGAAGAGCGTCGCCTCAAATTTTAGTACTTCTTCATGCTATGACTTGAAGGCTACGTTCCAGGCGATGTTTGGCCTGAGCAATGTACTCCAGAATTTCTCTCTTAGACGAACAAAGATCACGTATCTAATTACTGAAGCTTTGGCTCCATATTTCAAGAATGAGCAGAGAAAAGAAATTGGAAACTCGTATTTTACGTTGCTCTATGATGAAACTACTAATGCAGCTGGCAGGAAAGAACTTCACACAGCTGTTCGCTATTGGTGTGAGCCCACAAATTGTGTTGTTACTCAGCATTTAGAGACGTTTTTTATAGGAAAAGCTAGGTCTGATGATCTTCTAAGGAAGTTGAACGAAGTTATGTCTAATGCTAGCCTTCCCTCCTCCAACCTATTAATGCTCGGTAGCAATAGGCCTAACGTTAACAAAGCTGTTCTTAAGAAGATGGATCAGGAACTTTTGAAGTCAAGAAAGAAGGGTTTGGTTAATATTGGAACTTGCAATATACACACCACTCACAATGCTTTCCGCAAAAGTATGAAAGAACTTGGTAAGAATGCTTCAGATTTGTTGTATTTTTTGCATGATTTTTTCAATGGCTGGCCTGGAAGATGGGAAGACTTTTGTGTTGTGTTGAAGAAGCATGATCTGCCTTTTTATCATTTTCTCAGACACGTTCCTCAACGTTGGCTTACCATAGAAAATGGTGGAAATAGGGCACTTTTGCTATGGAAAGCTATAAAGTATTATTTTTTTGAATATATTGTAAAAGAAAAGAAAGATAAAACTCTAACGGTGTCTTTAGCAAATCGACGGATTGTGAACCTCCTAAAAAGACCAACCATGAAAGCAGAAGTTATGTTTGTTGTTTCGTCTGCAAAAATTTTTACTGCTATCACGAGCGTTTTCCAAAGAGAGGAGCCTCTAATACTTTATCCTGAGTTGAAAAACTTAATTAATATCCTAATTGGTAGATCATGTAAGAA
This sequence comes from Lasius platythorax, assembly GCA_963971435.1. Classification (NCBI taxonomy): domain Eukaryota; kingdom Metazoa; phylum Arthropoda; class Insecta; order Hymenoptera; family Formicidae; genus Lasius; species Lasius platythorax. The sequence continues at coordinate 1,463,188 of OZ020544.1, read as the reverse complement.
TACTAATCTTGCCTACGACGAAGTATTCAATGGGAGCAATCTGCTACAACTAGACAAGATTGTCGTTGATAAAACTATATCTGACGAACTTGATCGTTGCGGTGATTCTATTGCGAAAATTCAATTCCTCGAGAAAGCAAGAAATCATTATGTGTTTGCCTGTCTGCACATGCTGAAGAAGTCATCGCTCCAGTCTAAGAACAATATATTATGCAGTGTCAGGTGTCTGCATCCTTCTGAACGCCAAAAATCTTACTCCATTTCTGCGATTGTGACAGCGGCAAAGGCATTGCCGTTCGAAGTACAAACAGATATTTTGATAGATGAATGGAAACTCTTACAGGGGGAACAGCATCCTGAGACAGACATTTAATATTCGAATTGATGTATATTAGAGCCATTTTTTTTGCACTAAAAAACAATTTTGGCGGTATAAAATATCCTGTTGTGTCAAAAGTCGTCAAGGCTCTTCTGAGTCTTTCACATGGAAATGCCGACGTAGAGCGGGGATTTTCCACATCCGTTCTCATCCTTACAGATAACAGGGCTTCCATGTCCGAGAAAACGCTGAACTCATATATGATTGTGAAATATGCTTTGAAGAGGTACAACAACTTACCTCATACAGTCCCCATTAACAAAGAACTTTTAAATTTGGCTAGAATAGCGCATCAGAAATATGATGAATACTTGAAAGAAAAAACAAAAACGAAAGAACAAGAACATCAAACAAGAGTAAAGGAGAAGATAAGAAAAGAAGAAGAAAAGAAGAGATTAGAAGAATTAGAATTAAATAAAGCAAAGCTTGAAGTAGAAGAAAAGAAGCTGGCGGAGCTGCGGCAGCTTGAAGATGCGAAAAGTAAGCAAGCTGATAAGCTGCTGAAAGAGGTCAGCGAGAGGTTAAAGAAAGGAATAGAAAAAAAGAATATGGAAGAAATAGCCCTCGCCGAAGCAATGCTGATAGGTGTTTCAAAACTTCGCGGGGAAGCGCAAGACCAACAGAAGCAAGTTAGAGACAAAGAGAAAGTTGTAAATAAAAGGAAGAATAACATTTTAGATTATTTTAGTAAAAAACCAAAGAAAGATTGAGTAATGAAGCTTAATATGAGACTTAATTAGACTGTACCTGTGATTTTGTTCTTTTGCCATTGTGCATTCCTTATATGTATTAGTCTTGTATTAATTCTGCGTATCATTTAATGTATGTGTTAAGTTTTGATAGATGTGAAATTAAAAGACGACATGTCTTTTGAAGACTACAATTATTTCGGCACATTCAAAAAATGTTTGTTTTTTTTGTTGCATCTTAAAAATTTTATTTATTTTTTATCATTATATGAATGTGTTTATCCTTTTACTTTATTTAGATAATAATAATGTTTAAACTTTAATTTTGCTTGGTCATTGAGTTTTTCTTTTATTATATTTAATAAAATGCACTATTTATTTTATTAAATAAAACCACCAGAGGTGTACTTGCATTATTCAAGTCCCTGTTTTTTCCTTTTTTTCTTACTATAAACTTTCAAACCATGTTATGAAAACAATTTGTTATATGTTAGGCTATCCAAACATAGATCCAGTTTTTTCTTTTTTCTTTTTTTTCTTAAATGACCTTGATTACTCTGAAAATTTGATACAAAATGTTATTTTTGGTTACTATTTTAATACCTAAAGGTTACTTTTTGTCACTTTTTCTGTCAAAGAGCAGTCACTATTTCACTTTTTTTGGTCCGGTGACTGGATGGCAGCGCTGTAGGAAGAATGATTTTAAGGATGGATAATTCGGAAAGTTGGAAGAAAGATCAATTAGAAGATCCGACAATAATTAAGATCATTCATGGAAAGGAAAGAAATCAACGTTCTCCTTGGCAAGAAATTGTTTCGGAGAATCCATCTGCAAAGATTTATTGGTCGCATTGGGACTCTCTTGTGTTGAGAAACGGAGTTTTATACAGGAAGTGGGAATCTCCTAATTTACAATCTTGTACTTTTCAGACGATAGTCCCACGGAAAAGAATTCAAGAGATCCTTGAAGAAGTGCATGATTCTCCTTCAGGTGGTCATTTTGGAGTAAACAAGACCTTAGGAAAGATTCTATTGGGCCACCTGTAAGCAGGACGTTGAAGATTGATGTAGATCTTGTTCAATTTGTATAGCAAAAAAGGGGCCTTCCGATAAGGGAAGATCTGAGATGCATAATGTCGGAGCTCCTTTTGAAAGAGTACAGATGAATATTTTAGGTCCATTCCCAACATCTTCTACAGGGAATAAATATTTGTTAGTTATTGTTGATTGTTTTACTAAGTGGGTAGAAGCATTTGCATTGAGGAATGTTAAGGCAAGCACTATCGCAGAGGTTTTTGTGAATCAGGTTATTTCGAGATACGGTGTACCCTCGGAGTTACACACGGATCAGGGAAGGCATTTTGATTCGCGAATATTTCGCGAATTGTCGCATTTGTTAAGAATTAAAAAGACCAGAACAACTCCATTTCATTCTTAATCTAATGGTTTGGTTAAACGCCAACATCGAACAATAATAAATTATTTATCCAAGTTTGTTGCAGAAAATCAACGGGATTGGGATCGCTGGATAGGAATGTGTTTGTTAGCTTATAGGTCTGCTAAGCATGAAACCACAGGGGTTTCTCCAGCTGCGTTATGTTTTGGTCGAGACTTAAAATTATCTTTAGATCTTCTTCAAGGTAGTCCTCCGGAAAATGTAAATTTTTCAGAAAGTAGTTATGTTTCAAAATTAAAGGAAAAATTGTATGAAGTCCACAGCGGGGTTTGGCAGCGGTTGAATATAAAATCTTCAAGAGCGAAGGCTTTTTATGATCAAAAAGCTCGTCAGGTTCACTATGAGCCAGGTCAAAAAGTGTGGTTGTACAATCCTCGAAGAATTATAAAAAGGACTCCCAAATTACAAAGCAATTGGGAAGGTCCATACGTAATAGTAAAAAGACTTAATGACGTAGTATATTGTATTCGAAAGTCGAGTTGGTATAAGACTAAAATAGTACATTTAGATGGGTTAGCCTCTCATCATGAAAGACAGATTTAAATGTTTTCTTTGAGATTTTGAATTTAGAAAAGGAGATTGATTCTTTGGAAGGGGATATCGAGATACATCCAAAGCCCAATTAAATATTGTTTATAACGAGATACTCGTCCTTTTTCTGTTTTGTGTTTTTAAGAAGTTTAATGAAAAAGATGCCGTGAGAACATCTTTTATTTCGGATTTGAAATCACCATTGAAGACTGTCTCGCCCGCGGTTTTTGATCCGTGGTTTTCCCGTGGTACGAAGGGCAAATGCCGAGACAGGGACTTGGGGAGTCCTCGTATGAGGACGACGGGTCCACGGAAGATACCCCTCTCTTGTACGAAAATTGCCTTTTTTGTTAGACGAGGAACCGGAGACAACAAGGCGCAGAAGTAATTTACGCATCGACGTTTGATTGGATCCAAAATAGTCAGTTGCTTGGTAACTTGGGCAGGAGCCCAGGGTAGAGCAAGGAGCTGCAATAAGGATCCTGGAATCAATGTTGAACGGCAGTTTATTGTTTAGGTCCAAAATGGAGTTACGCTCGGTAACTTGGGCAGGAACCCGAGGTAGAGCAAGAAGTTTCGAGAAGGACCCTGGAATCAGATGAAGACGCATCAAGAAATAAGTCTTTCCATTTTTAATTGTCGGGACGACAATTCTTGAAGAATGGGAGCAGTATTGCGTCCCTGAATTTCATCCTCTGTGCCGTATCCGGGAAATCGTTGTCAAGGGGGTTGTTGATCAACAACGGCGGACATTTTGTGAGCGGTCGCCATTTTCAGTAGTCTTTTGACAGCTGTCGTGTCAAACGGACGTATTACTCAATCGCTCTTATTAATTGTATCATTTTATTGTTCTCTGTTCTGTGTTGAAATATTAAAGTTACGTGTTCCTTGTTAATATTGCTTTAATTATTTACGGCGCGAGTGCGGCGATCGGGTGACGGTGCGAACGCGTGTCGCGGTATTAAGTTAAATCGTCCGCGGACGCAACAATATTATGAATTTAATTTTTGTTCGATTGTTTCGTCATATATACTAACGTATATTAAGATATCGTTATCGTTATAAACTGACTTCAAATTAGCAATTAAAAATCGTCAAAGAGATAATAGTAGATAAAAAATAGCAAACCGATATAAACAAACGAATATAATTATGATTAGATGAATGTTTATTTTTATAATATATACAAAATGAAGAAACAGGAGTATTTTAACGCCGGCATTAGAGTGAGCCAAAGTACAGCAGCGTAATGGTTGCTCGGTCGGATTTGTACCTTTTTTTTTCTTTTTTTCATTTTTGTTTTTTGTTTTTTTCTGGTTTTTAAAATTTTTTTGGTTTTTTCGGTTTTTTTTTGTTTTTTTTTTATTCGTTTTATAGGTTTTATTATTTTTTTGTTTGAATATTTTATTATTTAACTTATTTTCATATAAGTAGGCTTATTGAACGCTAACTATTCTTTTATGTAGATTGAAGATGCGAAAAGCTAAATGAAAAAGTCTAAAATTTAAAAAACTAACAATAGATTATAAAATTATTAGTAGGGTATAAAATTGTGAAACAGTATCAATGGAGACGAATCCTTCTGTTCTGATGCTCAGAATCAAACTTGTCCATTACAGCAGCTAAGTTTACTTGTTTCACTGTTTCTTTTTCCACAATCAGTAGCGCAAGATCACTAAGTCCCTTATTAGTCATTGAGTTTCTAGGGCATGTTTTTAGTCTACGAAGACAAGAGAAACTTCTCTCACAGGATGCACTAGATACAGGAATTGTTGCTGCAATAACTGCTAATTTGAACAGTTCATGGAAAGCTAGCTGGTACTCATCTAGCAGTGTTAGCAACTGGGCCAATTTCTGTATTTTACATTGATTTTCGTCTTCGTATCGTTTTATTAATTTAGGCAAAACTTTCACTTCAACTGCAACAGCGTCTACATCACACGCATACTGTTCAGCTAAATATTTGAGCTGTGACAGATCGAGAAACAATTTGTTATTTGGTTGTAGAGTATTAATTCCTTGCAATACCTTATTATTTTTAGTGAAACGTCTATCAATTTCACTTATTATTGTATCTAGCACGGGTATGAAAACTCGTGTTCGATACTCTTCACTAGAGGAAGCCGATATTTCTTCAGAATGCGGACTTTCAGTGATGAACTGCTGCAAATGAGGCGGTAATTTCCTTGGTCTAACTCCGAAAGGACACTCGATGTCGATATTATTATTTTTAGCAATTGTCACACTCTCCGTCCAAATTCTTTTGAATTCTTCACAAGAGTTTCGCATTTCAGAGAAATGATCAGAGCAGCTTTCGATTAAATTACTGGCATTTGCTACATCAAATTCCTTATTTTGGAGATCAGACACGACTTTTGTCTCTTTTAAAACCTCATAAAAGAAATGCAAATGAAATATAAATGACATATTAATCTCATTAAGTAAGCATCTTGCAGTTACTGCTCTGTCATGATTTTCATTTTTACATTGAAAGAGGGTGATAAGTATTACTGGAAATGTCTTCTTTATTTCTGAACAAGATGCGAACTGACATGTCCACCTTGTATCACTTATCGACTTTAATTCTGTTTTAGCTATGTTTAATTGTTCTTGTGCCTTTAAGAACATATTGTGAGTCACAGATCCACTTAAAAATACATAAAGGCTTTGTAAGAAAGAAAAAAAGTTTCTTGCCGTTTTTATTGCTTTGCAAACATCAACAATTACTAGATTCAATATGTGATTGAAGCAGTGCACGTAAACAGCTTGAGGTACTTCTTTCTTTAATAAAGATTGTACACCTTTACAGTGACCACTCATTACATTCGCTCCATCATATGCCTGAGCCACACAGTTATGAATATCTATATGACATCTATTAAGTGTTTGTTTGATGTATAAAAGAAGTGAAGTAGCATCAAGTTATTCTGCAGGATGAAAGCCTAAAAATCTTTCATAAATGGTACCATTTAAGTAGTAACGTACAACTACAGAAAGCTGTTCAGTTTTAGAGATGTCTTTTGACTCATCAGCAATTAATGCAAAATATTTAGCTTCTTTAACTTTATTACTGATAGCTGCCAAAGTTAGGTCTGCAAAAATATGTAGTATACTGTTCTGGATAGTGTGGTGAGTATATTTTGCATTTTTAGGACCCTCTTCAATTCTCCTTTTAAGTGAAGGGACATTTTTAGCAATATGATGAAGAATTTGAATAAAATTGCCTCTATTATCACTTAAAGCCGACTCATCATGGCCTCTTAGGGCAATACCTTGTGTTGTAATAAGTCTCAAAATATCTGCTATTTTCATTATATATTTTCTATTTCTCCTAACTTCCTCAACGTGAGCAGCACTAAGTTGTGAAGCGATAGATTTAGCTCCGTCCGCTTTCTGCATTTGTTTATAAGATTCCCATGACACCATGCAGTTTTTGTGTGACGTGCTATTTTCATGTTGTTTTAATCCAGAGTTATTTTCTGTGGCTCTCTTCCAATTTGAATATCCGATATTTACGAAACTCCAGTTCTCTGTTCTCTTCATATGAGCGGATGCGAACATTCTGCGCGCGAAACAAAATGCTGAATCTGTTTCTGCGCTATTTCTAACCACGGGTAAGACTCGTACCAAGAAGATTGGAAATTCCTATTTCTAACTCCAAATTTTCGAAAAGGAAACATTTTCAGATTTGGTTGTTGTGGTCCGTCTGTTATACTTTTTGCTATATCTAGAGGAGTTTCTCTACATTTATCATCTAAAACGTCATATGCAGAACAAGAAGGTTCAGTAATAATTTCGCCTACATCGTTACTATTACTAGTACTCGGAATGTTTGCCGCGTAAGTCTCTTGTTTATGTTCAGGGCTTGTACATTCAAAATGTTTATCATCTACGAGCGAATGGGACTCGGAAGTTTTAGTCCTTTTTGGTACCGCAACCGCATTTCCCGAGAAATAATCACTAATCGAACGCTTACGATTATCAGCCATGATATAAAAAATCACTACTCAGCAATTACAAATAATTTAACTTGCACCTTATGTTCGAAATTAACGTCAGCAAGATTCAAACAGACAGAGAGCGGACCAATAAAAATAAACTGCTATTGTTGCGTGATAAAGAAGTTCAAAAGCAGAAAAATATTTCTATATGTATTCTTTTATAGTGCATATCATAAATAAATAAGTTTTTTCATTATTTTTTAAATAACAATCTTTAATTGCAGAAATAATGTGTCTTTTAATATATAATTAATGCAGTAGGAGCATGTGTTATTAAGAGACCGGATTGCAGTGCGCACTGTTTTCCCCACTCCAAGCTCCAAGCGCGTCTAGCGGCCGAGCGCCGTGAGAAGCAGTGCCGTCTACGGTATTGTATTACTTCTCACGATGCTCGGTTGTTAGCACGCGCTTGTCGCGCTTGGAGTCTTGGAGTGGGAAAAATGGCTTCAATCTAGTCTCTGGGATAAGCCAAATATAGTACAAAATTAACTATGAAGATAGAATTTAAAATTAATTGTAGAATTTTAATTATAAAAATAACTTCATATAAAAATATTGAAAACTTGGACAGAATAGGACAGCATAATTATGCTAAAATTTTCTAAAATTTTAGGGTAGGCCAAAGGATGGGCCAGCGTATTTTTAGGTGGGCCAGGGCCCACCCAGGCCCACCCTTGGCGCCGCCTATGAACACTTGATAAGGGCCCGTATCCAATGGCCGAAACGTTGTGTAGAAATATTTGTATTGGCCAGTCAGGTCGAATTTAATAAATCACTTTTATACTTTTTAATAACTTTTTAATAAACAATTTTCCCCGTCTCTAATTTTCTGTAATCATCATAAGTGATCATAATTAATGATAATTTGTTTAAAAAAATCCGTTTCTTTATTTATCAGTATAAGTGAATTCAACTTCTTTTTGTTAATAACTTTTTAATAAACAATTTTCCCCGCCTCTAATTTCCTGTAATCATCATAAGTGATCATAATTAATGATATTTTGTTTAAAAAAATCCGTTTCTCCATTTACCAGTATAAGTAAACTTCCACCAATGGATCAATTCCATATTTGAATAAAATGTTCATAACATTTCATAATCGTGAGATAATAAGTTTCAAAGTACACATTTTTATAGAAAAATAGTGGAACATCGATCCTGATCAATCGATTTTTCTGGTTTGTTGATTGGTTGAAGAATATTAGCAGCAATAGGAAAATATACCAATAAACGGTTACTATCTATTGAAGTTTACTGAAATGAAAAATTATCAACATAGGCTGATGACAGAAAACGAGACGTAAGCGCTTGTGGATATAAAGTAAGACAGAGAAAAATGTAAGTCGTAAAAGGCTATTGTATAATAGCTTTGTACGACTTACGTTTTTCTCTGCCTTACTTTACGTCTACGACTACGACAGACTTCTCGTTCTCTGTCATCAGCCGTACTATAACCTATTATAACATATTTACATAAAATGATAATATTTCTCAGGGTGCAATTCCATGCAGCAGAATATCGTAAGGCTGATATTACATTCATACGACAAAATGTTTGTCGGACGTAGCGATTGGCTATCAAATATAGAATTTATAGAGTCTCTATTGAAATTCTAAGAATTTTCCATCTGATTGCTAATCGATATGCCTGACAAACACTTTGTCGTATTAATGTAATATCAGCCTTACACGACAAAGGCACGCGCAGGGTCAGCGCACATGGTTTTGTAATCGTGATAGCCTAATAATTAACTATCAAACGTTGTAATTAGACTACCAATCACCACCAAACGATTATCTTTCAATTAAGACCCATTTGAACAAAATTAATTGGTAAATAATGTATTGGTCCGGCTTACTTTACAGTTTCCAGTTAGTCATCCCCACTATCTAACCGCACATGATTCTTTTTATTTGTTGGATAAACTATGGACCATCAAATGTTATAAATAAAGTATTCGTGACTACCTAACGATTTAGCATCGAATAAGCCCTCATTTAACCGATTAGGCTAAAAATAAAAAATGTCTGGCTTACTTTACACCAAAATTTTAATTATTTATTTTAAAAAAACTATTGACCACCAAACGTTTTAATTAGGCTACCAATCTTTATCAAACGACCACCAATCGATTATATAATTTTAATTATTAAAAAGTTAAAGTGGTCCGGCTAACTTTACGGAGCTGCCTACGAACTACTCGATCGCGGCGTGGTCCCCCTCCCGTCATCTAACATCAGAGAGAAGCCTGAGAGACGCCATGCCGGCGTTTTTCGTGGGATGCTTTTACTAGGCCGTACAGCAGCGCCATACATCCACTTTTAGGAATTAAAAACACTTAGCCACATCCACTTTTCGATACTGTCTGTCATTTGGTTCATATCCGTGCTATTGTACTGTTACGTCTAGGTTAATAAAAACAATAAAAAAATATAATTTTAAAAGAAATTCAATTAAATAATTAATTGAACGTAACACTTTATGATTCCATCCTTGTTTTCGTCACCCTGCGTTCGGGTTTACGGGGAACTCGGAGAATAGTGAACCACTATTATAATAAATGCTGGTTAATAATAATATAATTAATTATTTAGCTTACCAATAGATTTAGCAATGGATCAACCCCTCAATGCTCCTTACTCTAGACTCTAGAGTATGGAAGTAGTAACTCAGTGGGTGTAATATAACTTGCTTTATTATAGCACTTGAACTTTGAATGCAAAGAATACAGTGAGAACGTTTTAACGCTAGGACTGGCAGATTAATTCTGACGGACAAAGAACAACGGCGGACGGCCTCTGGTCCCTCTTTGTTAGGGTGGAAGTTTTGCATTAGGATTTCGTCAGCTTCCTTTGTCTGTTGGATCGTTAATTCGCATAATTCGCTTATCTTGTTGATGAGAGAAAATTCGTTGGGCGGATAAGGAGAGCGACTGCATTCTTTGTGGCAGAGTTTTAGCTCCTTATATATAATATTCTTCATTAATATAATTTTGTTTCGCTCGCATTTATAGAAAACAATGTTGATTGTTATATGAATATTATACAATTTTTGTTTTTGATTTAGGACGTGTATAAAATTCTCATTACATTTCATGTTTAGTAAGACTTGATTTTTGAAATTATAATTTATAATTTAGAATGATTAGGATCAATAAATTAAATTAGTTAAAATGAATTGTAGTTAATAATTAATGAGTTAGATTCAACTATATTACAGTTAATATTGGATTAATTCAAGTCTCTTAGAGCGAGTAGCTATTATTCATTTTTCTTTATTTGTCAGATAAGAGCGTTCGCAGGCTCCGAGTTAGGACTTCTTTTACACGCCTTGTCCACGTTATAGTTCTTATTGCGTTACTTATATTTTATTATTTTATATGAGCTTATTTAATAATGGTTAACATATGATTTCCTTATATTACTTATATACTTCAATCTTGCTCTTTGTACAGGCATGTACGAATCCCTTCTTAATATTATCTTTTATTAATTAATATTTAAATTTTAGAAATTTGCGTCGGCTGAGACGTCACAGTACATCCACTTTTCGATATTGTCGGTCATTTGATTCATGTCCGTGCTACATCCACTTTTCGACTAGTAAAGTCGTCGTTTGATGCATGTCCATTTTACAGTCTGTCAAGTGAAAGCGGCCTTACTCACAGCTGGTAAAAGGTATCGCCCTAAATCTTTCGTGAGCCGATAGAGGAAAACTTTATCCTTGATGCACTGTCAAGAAAGATTCAATTGTTGATTTTTTGAAAGAGAAACACGTTAAGCATCATGAGTGCCAAATATGCGTCGCGCTACGAGGCTGTGTTCCTTTGCACCCACCCGAAAGGTCCGAAAATGTCACAATCAGCGGCTGCTAAATACATGAGAATGTCGAAAGCATTCGTGAAGTGGATACAGCGGTACAGTGTGGCAAAAAATGTCGATGATTTACCGGAACGTGGCTTGATAGGCAAATTGGACAAAAGAGACGAAAAAATAATAGTGAATCTGTTTTCGCGGAATCCTGCTTTAACACTGCGTCAAGGACAAGCAAAATTAAAGTCAAAAGGTTTAGATATATCGTACGAAACTATCCGAACCCATCTCCGTACTCATAACCTAAAATGGCGCAACACAATGAAGAAACCTCTGTTGACCGAAAAACATGTGACGAAGCGACTCGCTTGGGCGCACGAGAACATCGATCGAGATTTTAGCAACGTAATTTTTACCGATGAATGTTCTATATGGGCACGTTGTATCCTCACGCGAGCCTCCTGGTCAACCTCCACCAATAGGCTTGTCCAGCGGACCTTGAAACACGGAGTAAAGGTGCATCTTTGGGGCTGCTTCTCAAAGCAGGGGTTCGGCACTTTGCACCTGTTTACCTACAACCTGAATGCCGAGAAAATGCTGAAAATCTACAAAAAGGCTTTGTTACCGTCTGCCGAACGTTGGTTCATCGATAAAAATGAGGATTGGATTCTGCAGGAAGACAACGATCCTAAACACCGCAGCAAGCTCTGTACCGAGTGGAAGAAGCAATCTGGCATCGTTACATTGGATTGGCCGTCGCAGTCGCCCGATGCAAATCCGATCGAAAATGTGGGCATACATTAAGCAGAAGCTTCGTGGAAAACGCACGCACACTTTGAAGCAGTTATCTTGCAAGATTCGTCGAATTTGGAGGTCCTTGCCGCTAGAATACGCCGTCAATTTGGTCGAAAGCATGCCTCGGAGATGCCAGGCAATTATCGACGCCGGTGGTGACTGAACGCATTATTGATATAATTGCATCCTTGTTCTCATCAAGTACAATGCATATACATATGTATTTAAAAATTTTATTTAATAAATTGTTTTATAAATTAACCCGACCACGCTCTTACTTGACAGACTGTATATCCATAAATTATAGATAAGAAATGCATTCCGCATATATGAATATACTAATATATTATGTTTTAATAATATGTTTTAATAATTGTTTCATATTAATATATTTTGAATTAATTAATATATTTTGTTAGTTTTTTTTAGTTTCACGCGATATTTTTCGTTTTAACATATACTACGGACAACGTTATATGTTATTGAAACATTTTTATGTTTATAATATGCATATAAAATGTTATTTTTGCGATAGACAGAGCAAAAAAAATAAAATATATTTTTAATAAACTACACATTTGATTTGATCAATCCATATTATAGCGAATAAAATAATTATTTCCAATAATAAAATATTTTAATTTGTATAATACTTTTTTGTACTCTTTATTAATTTTGTCTTTTGCGTGCTTATACAGGGTGTCCCAAAACACCCGTGCCAACGCTTGTGAGAAGGTAGAACGGGTCAAGATGAGCAAAAAAGTCCTATACCATTTTGCTAAATTCGCAATAGTTATTGCGTTATTAATTAAAATATCTGAGCTAATGAGCGCGTGGAAAGCGGTAGGCCGGAATCGGTAGGCCGGAATCGGTAGGCATGTAAAATAGCTTACTTGTCTACGTCTCTTAGGAACGGAAGCATCATCTGAGCGAGAGGTGGAGTCACGCAGCGAGCGGCGAGCGACGTGTGATATTTGTTGCTAAGAGATGTAAACAAATAAGCCATCTTACATGCCTACTGATTCCAGCCTACCGCTTTCCACGCGTTCATTAGCTCAGATCTTTTAATTAATAACGCAATAACTATTGCGAATTTAGCAAAATGGTATAGGACTTTTTTGTTCATCTCGATCCGTTCTATCTCCTCACGAGCGTTGGCACGGGTGCTTTGGGACACCCTGTATATGCAAAATAAATTGTTTTGTATATAATGTAGAAAAGATGTGCAACAATATTATTTTTCCCTATTATCCTTGGATAGTAATAAAATCAAGTGAATCAAGTAGAAAATGATACTTTTAATTTTGAAAAAAAAAATCGCATAGTTTGAGGCAAATGTGTATCATAAATATCGAAAATGTTAACGTATATTTCAATAGCACATAGAGGCTCAGCGAGAAGAACGTTCGGTCTCTCACGCTGAAGACTCGAGTTCGAATTGAAGTTGTCATGAATACATTTTTTTCAATTTTTATATTTGAAAAATAATATTAAATATATTTTGTTGATGCAATTAACAAAAGTCTAATTTCAAAGTTATTTATAATGCTTTTTTATATATATTTGCACATATAAAAAATTCATCGTGTGTAAATTAATAAAAAATTAACATTAATAAATTTTTAAAATAAGAAAGAAATTAATATTTTTATTGATTTTATATAATCTTTTATATATTTTATCTTCTTTAGATAAAAATAAATTTTTAGATAAAAATAAAATAGAAATTACAATTATAAAAGTAATGTTAAAAATAATTGATTAAATTAACAATTATTGTAAAATAAGTTAAATCTGAGCATAATATAAATTTTTTTTCTAATTTTGATGATATATTATTATGTATCACGCATTGTTTGGTAAATATTGACAAAAAGGGACCCAGCCCCAATGACCTCGACCTTGACACATGTTGTCAAGGTCATTGTCCTGAGTAACTATCAAAAGGTTTTAGCCATCGCTCGTTGTTTATTAAAAAGTTATTAACAAAAAAATTTACTAAATAAAACCTAATTTTTCTGACACTTTGTACATTTAATAGAACGTACCTTACTAGATTCATTTATTTATGTGTAGCAAATAAAACGCCTGAGCGGCGGAGGGTCTTCGCCCCTTCCCCGCACCCCCGCCCCGAAAAAACTAACCTTACCCAACCCATTCTCTAGAGGTGAAGAAATAAAAAACACTTTTTAGTGCGAAACGAGGTCTATGTTTCTACAATTTCACATGGGTTTGCAACTTTCCACACGCAATTTACTTTACTTTTTATATTTAAATACAGACAATAATTTGATACTATTACCTGAGAGCAGGGGATGATGGGGGTGGATCTTGCTTCGCATGGAAAGTTGCAAACTCATGTGGAATTGTAAGAACATAGACCTCGTTTCGCACTGAAAGCAGGGAATGATGGAGGTGGACCTTGCTTTGCGTGGAAAGTTGCAAACCCATGTGAAATTGTAAGAACATAGACTTCGTTTCGCATTGAAAATAAAGGATGATGGGGGTGGACCTTGCTTCGTGTGGAAGGTTGCAAACCCATGTGGAATTGTAGAAACATAGACCTCGTTTCGCACTGAAAAGTGTTTTTGTATTTCATCACCTCTAGAGGATGGGTTAGGTTAGGTTAGTTTTTTCGGGCTGGGGATGCAGGGGGAGAGGTTCCGCTCCTCCCCCTACCACGCCTTCGACTTAGCAGACATAAATGAATGAATCTGGTAGAGATTCATCTTATAAAACGTACATGGTGTCTGAAAATTGCATATAATTCGTGGAAATTCTTTTGTTGATAACTTTTTAATAAACAACGAGCGACAGCTAAAACCTTTTGATAGTTACTCAGGACGATGACCTTGACATATGTCAAGGTCGAGGTCATTAGGGCTGGGTCCCCTTTTGTCAATATTTACCCGTTGTTTATTTCACAATAAAATTGATAAAGAAATAATAAATTAAATGACCCATTGTTTTAAATATTAGTTTTAATTACTTGTACAATTTTTATTTTAAATAATTCTTTTATATGTACATTTATACACATAATATATGCATGTTTGGCTACTTTAATTACTTTTTGTTGTATCATTTTTTTCTAAATTTAATGTTTAAAGCGATTATTCTGCTACTTTTGTGCATAACGATGTATAATCAAACATTTGTTATATTTGTGCGGTTACTATATCACTATCGCTGAAAAAATGGTGTTGTATTATTGCAAACGATGCAATATTATAATTGGTCATGTTGCATTTGTTCACTTTTACAATGTATCCCATAGCTAAAGTCGACGAGAATGTTGCCGCAACAAAGCAATCACACGACAAAACAATTGCTCGTAGACATATTCGTACACACATAAACATGCGTACACATATACATATACATGCAGCATCTAAAGAGATTTTCCGCAATTGCTTCTATAGATTTAACTCAGCGATAAGGAAGCGAAGGGAGGATAACTGTATCAGATTATCACGGAATCGTCAATGTACATTTAGTTGCGGAACCGAACGTAGTCTTTTTATCGAACTTTTTAGATAATTGTTTTTTATTCTTTCTGTGTTTTCGCGTTTGTTATTGTCCGTAAAGGATTTTACACGCAATTATCTATGAAAAATTTTTCACGTTTTTTGCTGTGTCGGATTTAGTTTTCGCGAGTGGAAAGTTTTTTGTTCCAGAGCTTCGTGCAGAAGTTTTATTTAGTTTAGAAAAAATAATACTTAAAAAAGACAATGTTGAAACAGTGTCGTGTAGATCGTTTCTTCGACAAATGTATGTACAAAGACTGTGCGAATAAAAAATCTGATGGAAAATGGTTATACAGATTTCCGCTACAGACAGACGAAAGATTTTATCTATGGATACACAACAGTGGTAAGTTGTTATATATTATACAAACTCTGTGATGTATTTTTATATTGCTATTTTTTATTCATTGTTATTTATATTGTTAAAAACTCTAATTTATATATTTTTAAAAAATATAAAATAAAAATATATAAATTAGAGTTTTTATTATAAGACGACTTATTCGTAATTATATATGGAAAAAATCCGCCGTATGAAATTTCGGAACTTTTTCATAATAAGTCATTTCGCTCGCTCTCTACTCGTCTCGCTTTCACTCTAGACTCTAGACAATTCGCCGGGAGAGATAAGCCCGCGAGTGTGTGGCTCTAGATCTATTGATACTGCAGCGGTATTTGTGTAGAGAGGGAACGAAACGAATTATTAAAGTTCGATGTCTCTTATGGCATTTTGTTGATTGTTAAATAAACATAAACACATTAGCCTTTAAGCATTTATTCACTTGAAAAAAAGGGAGATAATTGTAATCAATTAATGAGATTTTTACGATTAAAATATGAAATAACAATTTATTTTAATTTCAGTTAGACACATAATAATATATTTTTGTTATTCATAACCACTTTTTTTCAGAATACAACAACAACAATGCCAACAATGTTGGCGATAATTACAACGTCGATGGCAACAATGACGACAGCGACGATGGTGACAGCACCGACGTTATCAGCCCCGGTGACAACGTCGACGGAAAAGTCATCGTCGACAGTGGCATCGACGATGCCTCATTCATCATCGGCATCGGCATCGACAGCGACCGTCACGTCGATATCTACACTAGTGTCAGCGGCACCGGTGTCAACAGCGGCGCCGGTATCAACAGCGGCACCGGTGTCAACAGCAGCGCCGGTGTCAATAGCGGCACCGGTGCCCACAGGAATGATAAAGTTAAGTGTAAGTATCAAATTTTATAAAAATATTAAATTAATTATATTAAAATACCAAGTTTGTCTGCTGCATTCATTATCATTCTGTTAATACATGTATATAATAATAATATTAAACACTATTAATACACATGTATATAATAATGATATAAAAATTATTTACAGTGAGTTACACGCAGATATCATATTTTGAACTATGCATATACACAAAATTTATAATAATAATAATGCATAGTTTGAAATATGATATTTGCGTGTAACTCACTGTAAATAATTTTAATATTATTATTATATACATGTATTAACAGTATTTGCACTTATCTAGATAAAATTATATAGATTATCATCCAGATGAAGTTTTGGCGTCATCTTATAGACAATAAAATTATATATTATCTTCATCTGCATCTTAGATAAAAAAAGTATTATCTTTACTAAATTATTTAGGATAACGTTTAGATCATTTTTTCTTCATTGCTGCAAATGTGTAAGATATTAAAATATTTGCTTTTATGTAGTAGACGTTCGTATTAATATTGCCTGTATCAAACTGCATTGAGATTGAGATTACATTGGGATTCGTTTATAATCAGGACAAAGTGAAACAACCTCATGTCTTGTTGTCTTTTCCTAATTGGTCGAATCGTTATGCAAATTCAATCTTATTGCATAGGCTGATACGAATTTTAGTTTAATATTTCATTTGTCGTATAAAAGTATGAATATATTTTTATATCTTTTATAATTTGCAATCTTTTTTCATAACTTTTTGCATAAGTGGTTTTAAAAACGATATTATCTGGAAATTATCTAGATGAGTCGCTATATAATTTCATCTTTATCTAGCTAATTTTAAAATCATCTTAGCTCAACACTGTGTATTAATATATATTCTGTTACATGTGTCTTACATTTATTTTTGTTTTATAGAGAGAAGAATTGAATTCTTTGATCAACGAGGCCGTACAAACAGCACTTAGAGGACGGGGAGGACGCGGAGGACGGGGAGGACAAGATGGAGGACGAGGAAGAGGTGGCAGAGGTAGAAGCAGGGGTAGAGGCAAAGGAGTGATAAACATATATCATTACAAATAAAAAAAATAAAAATAAGCAAAAAATGTAAAAGAAATAAATATAAATAAATATAAAAGACAAATAAATGTAAAGAAATAATTTTAAATCTTATAATTTATTTTCCTATATTCCTATTATACATTATATTCCTATCATACATATGTTACGTCCAGACTCGAAAGGAAAAAAAAAGGAAAAAGATATAGTCAGAAGGAAGGACCGTAACTTACCGTTTCTCGAGACATATGTTTCTAGGCACGTGCCTCGAGTCAAGTGAACTCAGACGCCCGAACAGGTCAACGACTGGGAAGGTCGTTATGACTCTGTTCGTAGGGCATTCACTTGAAAGTCCCTTTTCGGTAAGAGAATTTAATCCCTTTTACACGGGACGGGACCCTGTGCGATCTTGGAATGAGGGGATGAGAACGGGATTAGTTTAAATAAATGAAGTTCGTTTAAACATATTTTCTTTTATTCTAAAATAATGAAGTAAAAATTTTGATTTATATAAAACTCAGGTAATAGTACAGTATATATATATATATATATATATTTATTTTTAACTACTAATAGCGCATGTTAATTAAATAGTGTGTGTGTGTGTGTGTGTGTGTGTGTGTTTGTGAGTGTGAACTTTTTATTTCCGCGGGTGTTACATAATTTCGGAGGTCATCAGTCAGAAAAGTCTAGGCTATAGATTCTAGATTCTATTATTAGATTAAAATTTCTGACTGGATATACAAATTCAAAATAAATATGAAAGGTAATAACAAAAGAAATGTTTCATGTATGGACCGTCTAAGCAGAAGCAGGGTATCAGGGATCGGGGATTTCTTCCAATTCAATGGTGGAAGGTGTATAGATCCGCCAAAAGAATTGGATAGGAACTGCCACTGGATACCTGCGGCAGGGATGAAAACATGGGATAATGGTATCGGGAGTCGGTTCAATTAAAACCTTTTTCAGGTCGGCAAGATTTACGGGATCGGGGCCCACGGTGAAGGCACCTTCGGGGAGAGGATCTGTGTACGGGGGGAGAGTTCTCAAACAGTAGTCTAATAAATTCTGATAGGTAGGAGGAGGAGGAGGATCATCTTCAAGGAGAGGAGGCGAGGGTGATGGGAGGGGGGAATCTCCGAGCTCTATCACGAGAGGCGAGGGGGATCTCGGGGACTCATGGACTGGAGAAAGGGGGGGGGGGAATCTCCTAAATCTATAAAAATTGGTGAGGGAGACCTTGGGGAGGTAGATGAAGATAACGGAGAGAGAGGAGGGGGAGTAGGAACTCTCGGAGACTGAGAGGTTTCGCGAGGGGAAAAGGGGGGTAGCGAGGGGGAGGAAGACCGTTCCTGAGATGAGATGGGAGAAAGTCGGGGGTGGTAAGGTTCATGCGGGTGATTGGTTATGACATCGCTACTTATGCTAGACGGCTGGTTATTGTCAAGTGTAATCGGTGTGTCGCTTATAAGAGAAGTCGAAACAGGCGCGGAATCTAGGCTAGATACGAAATTTTCCGGATGGTTCTCCGCCGAACCCCGAGCCAGAGCCTTTCGTAGGCGACGGTTGCGCCGATTTCGCGAACGTTTGGCGACGTTTCGTGAATTTCGCCAAACGGGCTTCACTATCAGAAAACAATTTAAGATTGTTAGAGGAAGCCTAATATTATATACATACAGAACAGCTCTTGGATATAATTAAATAACAATTTTTTCAATTGATAAATGTTGGTATGAATATGTATAAAACAATTTCTATAGTTCAATGAGGGTAGGGCAGTTAAGATGGTTATTCTGAATGGAAAGGAGGGGAGGTCGTGAGTCCGCGCAGCTATAGAGCTGGAGGCTCGAAAACGATGAACAAGGAAAGTGATTGAGTCGAGAATCTTAACCGCTATAGCGGAGGAGACTTGAATATATATATATATGTATGTATATCGTGAGTTCTCGCTGGAATAACCAGGAAACTCTTCAACGATATGTGTATGTATATCGCGAGTTCTCGCTGGAATAACCAGGAAACTCTTCAACGATATGTGTGTATGTATATCGCGGGTTCTCGCTGGAATAACCAGGAAACTCGTCAACGATATGTGTATGTATATCGCGAGTTCTCGCTGGAATAACCAGGAAACTCGTCAACGATATGTGTGAGTGCGATTAAGTGTGAGTGTGAGTGTGGGGGAAACTTATAAAGCTTGATGGAGGTCAAGGATGATTGTGAGGTGGGAATTTTGTTTTGAAAGGGGAAAGTTCAGAATTGAAGATAGTCAATTGAATGATAATAATTTACGAAAAAAAAAGATCCAAGAGTTATTCTGAGTGAATTTGATAGATATAACTTGAGACGACTTACTTCTTATGGGGTGCGTTGACGAAGGGATTTCAAAATAGCGATGAGGTCGGTCTCTCAGGTGCTGTTCCTTGAGAGGGTCACCGTCGGTGATAACCGTGGTGAGCTTCAGGTCGTGGTGAAATGCGGGAGTGTTCTTAAAAGCACCACTGCACTCACTCGCGCACACTTTTTATACAAGAAGTTCTCGTAGAGATGCTGAGATATAACGATTTAGAGATGCTGAGATATAACGATTTACCGACTTAGAGAGGTGTGTTTTAGATGATCGCTCCGAGAAAAATCTCGGTTTATATTGTATTTTTGGTACACGCCCTCCGTTGACGATTGGAAATTTTAACGAATTAGGATTCTTTAATTATCCCACTTATGAGTTTTAGCTACCCCCTCCGTAGGGTAGATTAGAAAAGTGTAACGAATCGGAGGGTTTGTTTTAGTTTCTACGAATAGGAGAGCGTCTTCCAAAAATCGGAAATTCTATGTATTACGCCATCGGCGGCAGCGTTTGTCCGGCGTAATTTATATTTGAGGAAACGCGTAATGCACCCGCTAATGAAAAGGGGTGACTTTTATTACCCTTTTGAGACAGCGATAATGCGTATGTCGCGTTCGCTGTCCGAGCGCACGTGCAGCTTTCTTGTGCATTTGTCGGTGTTCGTCTTTTCAATTTTTTATTTATTATGATCTCCGGTGTGGGAAAGTGACGGCTTGTCCATATTTTTCGGCTTCAGCTGTCAACAGCTTCTTTCTTAAATATGGACAGAGTGTCACGGAGTGTCTCTGAAATGTAATCTTTATGACTTCTTCACTTTTTTTTATATTTATTGATCCGGATTCTGTCTCATAAAGATGTCGCAGTGTCTATATCTCTATGAGTTTATTAGGTCCACGCGTTATTTCTTAATCGTTTTGGCGCCTAAGTGGCGCACTTGCCATAATAAATTCAAAGAGATTTTGACTTTTATGATTTTCAAAAAGCTGCACGTGTTCTCAAGTCGTGGGAAAGAAAAGAATCGTGGAGTCTACTGGACGTAACACATACATACATACATACGTGCATACATACATACAGTGACCGCCAGCTACTTAAGACCGCTTCTTAGTTTAAGGAATAAATGTGTCTCACATTTTTCACAAATTTCAGTCTTCGCATATTAAAGTAGTAATTAAGATACATTCAATGGTTGTATGACCAGGTCGAGCGTTGTCATCATTCAATTGACTCAATGTCATGTCGTTGTGAAGAAGTTATTCGTCAAAAAAGGAAAGTAACGCGTTAAGAATTTATGAATTTCTATTTCTTCTAATTTACATTTGTATTCTCCAATTGTTCAATTTAACTGAAATTAATAAAAAATGGGAGACACATTTATTCCCTAAGCTAAGAAGCGGTCTTAAGTAGCTGGCTGCCACTGTACATACATACATACATTCGTACATGCATACATGCATACATACATACTGGATTGAGGTCAAGGTTAATACTGTTCGTATCCACCCTGTGGTTTCGTATAACGTTTATTTTCGTTACAGTTTTTATAAACTCAGTTTCGTCGAAGATGTACAGCGATTTACGTTTGAGATTAGATTTTTATTTAGCATCACAGTGTTCGTGAGCTCGATTGCGACAACGTCTCGAGTTTCTGCTCGAGTCGCAATGATTATTTACGCGACAACGCGTTAGACACACACACCCGTCGCGACAACGCCTCGAATCACTGGATCGCGATAACGCCTCGAGTGTCGATTTGGATCGCGATGAGGCCTTCGAGAAGACTCGGGTCGCGACGATTAATCGTTTTAACGCTTGGATATAACGCTCGGATATACGCTTAGAGACTACGCTTGTTGTTCGTCTAAAAATCGACTGACTGAACCCTGGTGACCGCGATCCCCATGAACTCCGCTAACATACCCGAAATCATTTCATTGGTGGGCCTTAGATCCACCCATTCCCGGATTGACGACAACGCTGTTTGAACAAAGGCGTGGAGACCGCGGAAGCGCTGGACTTGAGATCACAGGCGCCGAGCGATTGATCTTATGCCGCCACTCTATGTGTGCGGCTCGGTATATGTATTGCGACGACTTTTCCTCCCGTTCGGAGCTCAAACGGGGTGAGAAGTCGAATGTCGGCAAAAACAAAAAGCGAATTAATTGAATATCAATTAAATGGTTGTATTTATTACGCGTGGGAACTCGGTTTTAAGGCGTTCCGCGCGTACCGCAGCGTACTAAAGGCCTTATTTTACGCGAAACACGAAAGAAACTAAAAGTTGGGCGCCAGACGCGGTCTTCCACGCGTCAGTTCGCGAAACTCGATATTTTACGCGGATTTCTGGCCACCCAGCTCGCCACGGGCCGGTTAGCTCTCCTAACGGTAGAAAGGCAGGGGGGTGTTGCCACGAAATACTTGAATAATACGACAATACGCGACACCGTCGAAATTAATTTACCATAGAAAAATACTCGACATGACGAGACACCAACACAAAAAGAATAGACGCGAAAGGATACTAGCAAAATAATATAATCTTTATTAGATCTCTATCGGATTATAGAAAATATAACAATTATTCAAATTAATTTATTGTATTACAGAAATTGAGAAAAAGATATTAAGCTGACGATTAGGGGTAATGACCCAGTCAAGAGAATGTACAGAAAAATAATAATGTCAGCCGTTTGTTAGAAACCAGAATGATTAAGCACAATAATAATAAAGAAAATTCGGTTATCACGCATTCGAAAATAAGAACAGAAAGAAATAATGGTAAATAGCTACGATCAGACCTTAATAAGAGAAACTGCTTGAAAAATCATAAACATTCCACTGATTTTTCGCGAACCAAACTAACGTAACGTTTCGGCGATGAGAAATTACACGACATCCATTATACGACGGCAACATTAAAGAATTCAATACAAAGATCGGGATGTGGCGGCTTGATTCGATAACGTTAGCGCGAGGTTAATTCCTACGAGAGCGACCAAATTCCGGTCGTTTTACGACCCGTTGGATAATTAACACGACTTTTCGGGCGAGAGAGATGGGCACGAGCACGTCCTTCTTGAAGAAAGATAGAGAATCTCGCGACAAAAGCTTAAAGGTAAAATAACGCGCAATCTACGGCGGCGGAATCGATATCCGTCGGCCGGCGAAACGACGACTTACTCTCTCTCTCTCTCGCTCGCCCCTAGCTCTCTCTCTCGCTCTCGCACTCACAGGTGTTCGCGTGCGACGCATGCCCTCTCGCACGCGATATTATTCTCGCACGTTACGCACGCCTTACGCTCATACAACACCCTTCAGATTATTAATTTACGCGTTCTCAAGACTCACGATACAACGACGGACGAATTATCACACGACCTACGCAATTATACATACGCGACAACGAAAAATATCCGACGCAATACCCGACCGAATCCCGGAGAGACAATTAATTTTCGCGGATCAATTACCGGACTACAGTCTCGAAGCTCTTGCCGCTTGACGTCGGTCGCTCACTAACACTAAATCGCGAAATATAAGACGGGCAGAACCCACGCCAAAAACGCCGAAAATTCACTAAACTAGCTCGCAACAGCGTCAGAGCGGTCGAGACTCCGACATTCACAAACGTAATTACTCACGAAATCTTACACGGGTAGCCTCACCGGTATAAACTCTATCTCTCGGTCACTTGATCTCCTTCGTTATCTCGTTCTCGGCCTTCGCCACCCTCGACAACGTATTACTTTTCGATAGGGCTCAGGAACGGACACGCCAGCGCGGTAGACAGTCGGTACAAGAGTGAAGGATCTATTCCTTCGGGTCGATATCGCGACTCAATCCTGCGCGAACGGGGGTGCGCGCGTTGACCCAATTACGGCGTCGCGTGTCATATCGCCGCCCCTTGGCTCACGCACGGCCGTATGTAGGCCTACGGCGCCCGGATCGCGAATTCGCGACAACCTTATTTTTAACTGCTGGCGGCCTCCTTTTTGGGGCCGATTCGTCCTACGGGCAGCGTGATCTCTCAACTGTCCGGTGTATCTCTGTCTGGATTTGCAAGACGGCGTCTCGGAGATCTCCTCCTCCGATTTTTCCGGGCGACTTTCTCGCCTCTCTGCTATGCGTTCCTGGGTGCTCGTGAGGATCCACGCGTGTCGTCCGTTAACGGCGACCTTGTTCGGACGGCCTCGACAAATATTGTCTCCTCTGTTTGTCCGTTTTTGCAGGGGTCCGATATAACTCTCCGGCCGTAGCCTACTTTTTCTACTCCTCGTCATCGCATTCCTCTCGACAAAGCTCCCGCAATCGATAAAAAAAATATAAAAATAAACGCGAATTAATAATAAGACTAATTGTTTCTATCGCATTCGTCTCTCCGGAAGTTCGGTCTGGCTCTCGTACTCTCTCGCGTGGCGCGGCCGCTCAGCCCTTGCCCCGCGATTATGGTAGGATGGGCGCGCGTCGGGACGGCAACGTCACAATGTGTATGTGTGTTTACGTCGCTCGCTTTCAGTCTTTTGTTTTTTCTATATGGCATGTCGTGCACGACTTTCTAACTCTACGACGCAACAAATACATTCGTACATTCATACAGGGTGTATTAGATCACCCGTGCCAGCCGAATATCTCGAAAACCGAGAACGGCAGACAAAAATATTTCAGACAAAAGTTGTAGGGTTTCAAGTAATGCATTACATAGTAATATTAGTACGACCTTGAATAGCGTTGTCAAGGTCACGTGAAGGTCATCTTAAATTTCTTAAATGGAACCCCCTATTTTTCATTACATATTCTTGTAGCTTCTCGAGGGCTTCCAAAACATTATAATTAAGTTATTTTTCATTAAGTACTTTTCGAGTTATGAGGCTTAAAGTTTAGAGTATTTTGACATAAAATACAAAATATCGTGTAAAACATTCAGTTTTCGGTAATCTTACCTTAATACTTTTATGCATAGAATAATAAAACCAATCAATTGGTGTAAAAAAAAACACAGTTGCTATTGTAGGAGAAAGCGGGAAGTATAATAATAATTAGTTTTAAAATGCGCGCGTGGAAAGATCGAGACGAAGCGAGAACGATAGAAGAAGTAGGTAGAGAGAGAGAGAGATAGGAGTAGAGTCGAGTGGGGAAAGAAGAGGAGGAGGCAGAATTCTCTGGAGCAGACGACACTTTTTACAACTGGCGGAAGCAGCTTGAGTTTATTCGCGTCACGTATAATCTAGATGTCAACCACACACGCATGTTGATCGGCATGAAATTAAAACAGAAGGCTTTAAAATGGTTTCACGCGAAGTCGGAACATTTAGAGATGCTGGTGGCCGAGTTGATTAATTGCATGAGGAGAATGTTCGACCATCGACCGGCGAAGATTGAGCTGCGTCGGAAATTTGAGAAAAGGAGCTGGCGCAACGACGAGTCCTTCAACGATTATTATTATGATAAAGTAATATTCGCAAGCAAGTTGTCTATCGACTAGGACGAATTAATCGATTGTGTTATTGATGGATTTCCGGAGATCCCGTTGCGCAATCAAGCACGCATGTATCGCTTCGAGACGAAAAAAGATCTTTTAAGAGCGTTCGAGCAGATTAAGTTACGGCCAGAAAATAAGAATCGACAAGGGCGTCAGGGAGAAAAAACGAAAGACAGGATGGAGGATAAGCAGCAGTCAAAAGGCAAGGAGGCGGATCAACGGCGAGAAACTAAGTGCTACAATTGCAACAAAGATGTGCCGCGCGAATGATAACGAATACCGTAGGCGAGCGGAAGTGCAAATAAGTGCGGACAAAATAGATTGTAAGTTTACCGCGGTTTCGCAATTAGATACTGCGTGTCCAATTTGTTTGATTAAAGCGAGATTTATTCCTACTAGTTTAATTGTACAATCAGAAGATGAGCATTATGAGGGCATTAATGATTCCGTGCTAGAAGTCCGAGGCACTGTAAAAGCAAAAATTCGTGTTGAACATGCTATAACGGGGGACGCAATATTACGTGTTGTGCCGGAGCACACTATGAAATGTGATATATTGTTAGATAGAGACGCGTTAAAGAAATTAGGCTTGACGATAATTAAGCAAACAGAAGGGCTCGAAAATACCGCGAGCGCAATATTAAATATCAAAGTGAACGAGGTAGTGAGCGATGTGATTGACAAGTTAGATGTATGTCCGAACTTGCCATACGCAATTAAAAATCGAGTCATAGAAAAATTTTGGGCGAAATATCTAAGAGCGGAGAGGCCTGCGGAGCCGAAAGTGAAAGCAGAACTTAAGTTAAATGTAAAGGACAAACAACCGTTTTATTATGCGCCTAGTCGATTATCGGTAGGTGAAAAAATAAAGTACGCGCTATTTTAGACGATTTACTAGAAGGAAGTATAATCCGTCCCAATGTTTCTGAGTATGCGTCAAGAACCGTATTAGTTCGTAAGAAGGATGAAAGCATACGATTATGCATATATTTTCGTATTACCTATAATAGAGGAACAAGTCGAGGCGCTGGAAGGAAAACGTTACTTTACGTCATTAGACCTGAAAGAAGGATTTCATCACGTAAACGTACATAAAGATAGCATAAAGTACACGGCTTTTATTACACCTTGGTCAATTTGAGTACGTGAAAATGCCATTTGGGCTCAAGAATGCATCAGCGCGATTTCAACGATATGTTAATGAAATGTTCGAGCCACTTATTAGAGTCGGGTTGGTTTTGGTATATATAGATGATTTTCTTGTAGCGACTAAGACTGCGGAAGAACATTTAGAAGCACTTGATCGTGTTTTTAAGGTACTGGTAGAGAATAAATTAGAATTACGTCTGAATAAGTGTCGATTTATGTATAAAGAAATCGAGTTTCTAGGATATAAGGTTTCGGATAAAGGCATACGGCCAAACGATACGGGAATAGTAGCAGTGAAAGAATTTCCGACACCCACATGTACACGAGACGTGCAAAGCTATCTGGGTTTATCCTCTTACTTTAGGAAATTTATTAAGGATTTCTCATTAATTGCCGGACCTTTATATGATCTAGTCAAGAAAGGAGTAACGTTTGAATTCGGCGTTAAACAAAGAGAAGCATTCGAACTATTAAAGAACAAATTAACATCGAAGCCTATTTTATCTATATATAGTCCGGGTGACGAAACAGAATTACACTGTGATGCGAGTTCTCGAGGATATGGCGCGGTATTTTTGCAACGAAAATCCGATCAAAAGTTTCATCCATATTTTACTTCTCAAAAAGAACAACGGAAGTAGAGTCACGTTATCATAGTTATGAGCTAGAGACATTGGCAATCATACATGCATTAAGAAGATTTCGCGTATATCTACAGGGTATTCCATTGAAGATAATAACTGATTGTAACGCACTAGTCATGACGCTTAATAAGAAAGAAATAAATCCGAGGATTGCCCGTTGGGCATTAGAGCTCCAGAATTACGATTACATGACGGAACATAGGCCCGGAAAAAGAATGCAATATGTGGATGCGTTGAGCAGGTCGATTAGTATTTTAGTAGTCGAGCCCAACACATTCGAATTCGAATTAGCTGTGTGTCAAAAGCAGAATCCGATTATTAAAGAATTGAGAACGCATTTAGAGACTAAACAAGATAAGATGTACGAGATGAGGAACGGAATTGTATATCATAAAAAGAAAAAACAAATCTTATTTTTCGTTCCGCGAGCAATGGAGCAAGATCTACTTCACAAATATCATAATGATTTTGGGCACTTCGGAGTAGATAAAACGTTGGCATTATTGCAAGAAGCGTACTGGTTTCCGAATATAAAGTCTAAAATTCGCAAACATATAAATAACTGTACGAAATGTATTGCTTTCTCGAAGGCATCAGGTAAAGCGGAGGGATTCCTGCACAATATCTCCAAAGAAAATGTGCCATTTAGCATGGTTCATGTCGACCATTTTGGTCCAGTAGATAGGGCGAATGCGTCAAAGACACACGTGTTATTAGTAGTTGATGCGTTTACGAAATTCGCAAAATTGTACGCGGTAAGAATAACAGCCTCACGCGAAACTATTAAATGTCTTAGAGATTATTTTAATGCATACAGCAAGCCAAAGATTTTAATATCGGACAGAGGAACTAATTTTACGTCCAAAGGATTCGAAGAATTTATGAATAAATATAGTGTAAAGCATGTAAAAATTGCGACCGCTTCTCCACAAGCCAATGGACAAATTGAGCAATACAACCGTATATTAGCACTAGCGCTAGGCAAACTATACGATGGTAAAGACTGGCATAAGTCGTTAGGTGAGATCGAATTTGCGATGAATAACACTGTAAATCGGGCAACGGGACGCCAAGTAAATTGTTATTTGGAGTAGCACAGCGTGGATATGTATATGATGCGTTAAAAGAATATCCAATTAAGGAGAATAATCAAATCACTCCACGCCTCCCTGGAAGCGACTCTCCCGGCCGATTATTACGCCGCATTGCTTGACCAATTCAACTTACTAACGGCACCAACGGCTCCGGGCCCAGAACTAGAAATAGTGTACGAGAGGCTCTCCTCCAAACAGAAGACCCGCGTGCTAAAGATCGAAATATTACCCGCAAATTTTAAAATCACCATTAGAAGGTGTGGCGATTTTAATAAACCTCACAATAAACGCCTACGAATATGCAACCCGCGAGGCACAGCTTTCTCGCATGTGCTCGCGAGTCGCAGCGCGGTACGGAGCGCGGCCGCTACGCGGCGCGACGCGGTAAAGTGAATCCGTAAGCAAGATTCACCCGGACAAGAATATAAGCAGGCCCCCCGCGGAGTGAAAGTTACGCAACATCTCGACGGAGAAGCCAGCTCTCGGCGCCGGCCGCCGGTTCTAGATGATCTAAGAAAACGACAAGCAGCACTACGCCCCGCATAGTGGTCAAGAGCCTCCGACCCGTAACACCCGAGGAAGGAGAGATAGTGGCCCAGGCGCAAAACCCGCCCTACGCCACTCCACCTGTTCACCGCTAAACAACGCCGGACGGACGTACAGCCGCCGTCACCATCTGGCACCAGCCACCAAAGAGGTGACAACCTCAGGCGCTAGTCGCCTCTTCACCGGCGCCAGTCGCCCGGACACCGGCGCTAGCCGCCTCTCCACCGGTGCCAATCGCCCGGACACCGGCGCTAGTCGCCTCTCCACCAGCGCCAGTCGCTTCTCCACCAGCGCCAGTCGCCCGGACACCGGCGCCAGTCGCCTCTCCACCGGCGCCAGTCGCCCGGACACCGGCGCTAGCCGCCTCACCTCCGGCGCCAGTCGTCAGGACGTCAGCGCTAGCCGCCTCGCCACCGGCGCCAGTCGCCTCGACACCAGCGCCAGGCGCCCTGACTCCAGTACCAGGCGCCCCGAAGCAACACCATCCAGAGACGACCTCCCTAGCGGTGACATCCGGCTGTCTTCAAGGACAACCGACCGACCGGCAACTTCGGACATCAGGGAGCGTTCTCTCACGCCTCCAATATTGTGGCGCCAATTACAACCGCATGCCTAACGATACCATGTATGTATTAAGATCTAAACACTTAGCTATGTATTGTTACGCCCCCGGTTCTGCATCCTTATCCCCGGATCTACATTTCGAGATCATCCCCTATACGTTTCCGGGAGATCGTCGTTAAGGGGGTTGTTGATAAACAACCCCCGGTTTTCGGTTGTTTTCCGGCACCATGTTTAGTTTTGGTCTAGCTGTCGCATCGAGTGGACGCTACGAGACCTATAACTAGTTTCGCTTATATCTTATTGCAATTGTCACGTCTGGAGTGACAATTCTTCCTTTCACTATACCTAGGTTAGCAAAAGAAAAAGGATGCTCTCTATTTTATTGGGCAACCTGCATGCACCGGTTATACCCTAGGGACGCCGAGAGCTAGGACCTGACTTGTAGATCTAGGGAAAATGAGGCCTGGGGCACAGAATAACAATTTATTATTTTCTAGTGATTTACTAGGGTTATTTCGTATGTAAATACAAATATATGATTTGAGAAGTTCAAAGATTGCTTAAGAGAACTACTAATAGATCTTCATCTATATATCCGTTAAAGTAATCATCAATGAGTCCAATTATTATTAATAAGGTTAATTGTGATAAGTTGCTTACTATGTTATTAAGTACTTCAGTCAAGGATAAAGGTTTCATTTGTAATTTGTGAAATATTTTTATATGGTCTCTGTGTGGCGTGACTTAAAGATTTAAGTATTGTTCGTATTCATTTATATAAAAAAGTTCTTTAGGAAATTGAGATTTTATCTGAGATATTAAGTCCTTAGGTTGTGGAATTTCTGAATTATGGTTTTGACAATTTTCTCTTTGATAATTGATACTTTGATATAAATCTTGAAACAATATTAATTCGGGAGAATATTCTAATAAACCCGTGGGGTCGCTAATGTGACGTTTAGATTCTGAATATGCTTGAAAATAAAATGTGCTTTTTATTGATGTTTTTAATTTTGTTAAGGTGTCCGGGGACAGCGAAACTTCTTCAATTGATTTAATCCGAGGTTTGCCTTTTGAAGACTGTTTCTTGAGCCAACGCAGGTGTGAAGCAGCACGTGCGGCGTGCGTTATCTTTCCTGCTCTATGTTTTTGTTTTTTCTTGAGAACGAGTTTGTATGATGGGTTGAACATCTACAAGGGTGCATTTATGTTAAAATAAAAAACTAAAAAGGTTAAATTGAAATAAATGATCAGTTCATACAAGATTTCTTTAATGTGAATTCGTATGAGAAAAGATATTATGGTATAATTAAGTAAATAAAAATCTAGGAAAGTTTTTTTATTTTTATGTCACTCGAAAATTACTTGATACATGTGTATTTATATAGAACGTAATATATATATATATATATATATATTTACTCAGGAATTGTGCCTTAAACTAAATTGAAGATTAGAAATTTTATTTAAGTTAAAATTTCTTATAAGAATAATTGTTGTAAAAAGGGATAAGGTTTGAGAGTAGTTGGTTATAAAAAATACAGTATCATTACTAAATTTATATCTTTGTATAATATAATCTTTCAATTCAAAAGGAAGGTATGGAGAATGCGGAGAGCGTTAACCAGGGCATAACAATGGATGCTCAGTTAACAAAGCAAAATTATTTGTACGGAGTGCTACCAAGGGCACAACATTGGGTGCTCGGCGGCGATGGAAATTTAAGGGCGGATGAGAAGAGAGCGAATAAAATATGAGATATATCTCCGTTTATAACTCTTCTGTTGACAATCTTAAATGGAGAGATATGCGGTCAAGGAAAGTTACTGACCTGGCACAACATAGGGTGCCCGGTTAGCTATGGAGATGTACTGGGTGGTGATTGGAAATTGTCGATCAGGGCACAACATAGGGTGCTCGATAACGAAAGGAATATCTAGGATTAGGTATAGAATGACGCTTAGGGCATAACAGAGGATGCTCAGCGTCAGGTTAACAGAGGGTTGGACGACGTCCGAGTGTCAACAGTAGTATTACTTAACTAAAAATCTAACTTCCTTTTAGTATTAATACTGTTTGGAAGATTCAGGGTGTTTGATGATTATTTGATAATAGTTTATGTTAGTTAAGGATTGACTGACCGAAAACTGTCAGCTACGTGCCAGCGCTCGACAGGGGTTTTTCTTTATTAAATAAGGGATATAAGAATGTCGCTGTGAGCGTACGAATTGTTGAGTGACGATGGAATAATTGAAGAGGTAATGGATTGAAGTGGCTGTCAGTCATTAACAAATTTCTAATCTTCGCTAAGACTATGTGATCAGGATTAAGGGAATTGTAATTACTTACCGTATTGTAACTGCAATCTATAGCTCTGCTGCACTTTTCTCTACCTTCACGCTTCCTGGAGGACCTCGGTCGCAGCGGGTAAGGTGGAATTTAATTCACTCGAAATTATGCACAGAGTTCTTTATTCAGTTTTGCACAATTGAATATCTAGCGCACGATTGACAATTAGAAGTCTTAACGCCGAATAATGTATGTTATAATGATTGATACAGCTCGAAGAATATAATGAATTACTTGTTTAATGGACGAATATAGAAGATATAATGAAATACTTGTTTAAAGGATGAATGCAGAATATATAATGAATCGGAGCGCGAAATTAGCGGTTTATATACCTTTGAGACAAAGGCAATCGAATCGGACTTTGATGCATTGGTCATAGATCATTTGAAGGGCTTTGGGGGTGGGAATTACTCCTTCCAGAAAGGGCCGTCATAGAATTCTTCTTAATCGAATCATCGGGTAGCTACAGGAGCTTGCTTACGAATTTCTTATGTTTTGATACACGTCGGAGTGATATAGATAAGGAGTCTGCTGGTCTCTACCTCCCCTTGACCGAGTTACATGCATCGATCGATCTGAATAATCTTATATTTTATTCCTTGAATATTTCGTAATCCTAGGCTAGAGTAAAATATTAAAATTTGTATCTAATTCTCTTGTTTATGGAATCAATTTATAATAATTTATTGTTAGCTTAGTATTTCAATAATATTTTAGAGCTAATCAATTTTCATATAATTTTAACTATTGGTTCTAATTATTTATAAAGAAAGCTGTTTGCAAATTATGATATGCAAAATATGATTCCACAAAGTATAACAGTGGAGTCTTAATAAAAGTAGTTATGTCGTCGCATAATGCTTAAGCTAAAAGTGAAGCGTTTACATAATTAGATTAATCATTTACAAAGCCATAATTATTATTTATTGAAGTTATTTATTTGAGTTATTAAGAGACTTTAACATAATTTTAATAATTGCTTTCAAATCTTTAATAGTTTATAAAAAGTTAATTCAATAAGTAATTATGACTTTATAATCTCTTACATTTGTCGTAATAGAAGCTTGATTAATAGTGACTGTTAAAGCGTATTACTATCCTCAGATCTATGTTAAGGTGTTTTAATATTAATTAATTCTAAAAATCGTTGGTTAATTCCAGAGCGCTACATGTACGCGTTCGGTTCTAGGGATGGCGCCTGATTGGTTCGTGTCGCTAGTTCCAAAATGGAGC
>OZ020544.1:1385572-1430091 GCA_963971435.1 Lasius platythorax | reverse complement strand
TAGAGAAGAAGAGAAAGCGAGAGAAAGAAGGAGAGAGAAAGCGGGAGAAAGAAAAAGAGAAGAAGAGGAAGAGAGGGAAAGAAAGCGGTAGAGAGTGAGAGAAAAAGCGGGCGGGAGCGAGAGAGAAAACGGGAGAGAGAGAGAGAGAGAGAGAAAGCGGGCGTGGGGGAGAAAGAAAGCGGAAGAGGGAGAGAAAAAGCGGGAGGGAGATAGAGAAAAAAAGCGGGAGGGAAAGAGAGAAGAGGTGGGAAAAGGAGAGAAAGCGGGAGAAAGAAAGAGAGAGAAAGCGGTAGAGAAGAAGAGAAAGCGAGAGAGAGTAAGAGAAAACGGAGAAAGAGAGAAAGCGGGAGGAAGGGAAAAAGCGAGAGGGAAACAAAGAGAAAACGGGAGAGTGAGAAAAAGCGGAAGGGAGAGAGAGAGAGAAAAAGCGTGAGAGAAAGAGAGAGAGAGAGAAAGAAAGAGAGAGAGGGAGAGAGTGAAAGAGCGAGAGAGAGAAGAGAGAGAGAGACCGGGAGAGAAAGAGGAAGCGGAACGTGCGCACGCACACAACTTAAAAAAAAATTATGGGTCTTGCGACAGTGGCGCCATCTAGCGGTGTATCAATGAACCTGGACAAATTTGGCGGCTTGCGACACTGGCGCCATCTAGCGGTGTATCTGTGAACCTGGACAAGTCCGACGACGTATCTGAATGACACATTTTCGGCAGAAAAATGCATGATGAATATTAAGATCTGTACATCCAGTGTATCTTCCAGTGTCATTATGGTATCATTACATTCGGAAAAATCCATGTTCTCGATTGTCATTTTCTCGAAAAGATGGTCCGATGTACGAGATATTTTAATTCATTTTTAATTATTTTCGTAAAAACGTCCTCGTTCCGGTAAATGATACGCAGTAGCGTCTGTTAGTAAAATGTTAAAAAGAAACGAAAGATATACTTAACGAGACGCTACCGCGTCTCTTGATGTATATTGCTTGCTATTGTTTACTGTACATATTGCCTTTAATATTTTTATCCCGTAAAAGTTGAGTTATTGTATTGCATGAAAAAAATTTAAATAAAAAGGCTCTCAAGAATACAATTAAATATATAATAAATAAATTATATTTCATTGCATTGAAAAAAGTTGTACATATAATAATAAAACATCTAGTTTTATTAAAATTTATTTGCTATCTATACTAATATGTCTGTTATATTTGGATTATTTTTTACATTATATATTATTTGTATTATATATATTTTGTTTTATATATTTATTATGATATTCGCGGGATAAGAATATAACAATATATTCTAGCGCCTGTTGTTGTGTCTCTGACAAGCGCAAATAATCATATTTTTATTATAATAAATATGATAATTTAATATGATATTATATGTTACGTCCAGACTCGGGAAAAGACAGTCAAACGGAAGGCCGTAACTTACCGACTCTCGAGACAGATGTTTTTAGGCACGTACCTCGAGTCAAGTGAATTCTAAGGCCCGAACAGGTCAACGACTGGGAAGGTCGCTCTAACTTTGTTCGTAGGGCATTCACTTGGTGGTCCCTTTTCGGTAAGAGAATCTAATCTCTTTTACGCGGGACGGGACCCTGTTCGGAATTTAGGAGAGAGTTAAGAAATGATTAGAAATCTAATTAATTAATTATTAAAAATCTAGTTTATTCATAGCAAAACAAATATGTAAATATAAATATAATTCGGTTATAAAAGGAGTTTTTATAAATATGTTTCTGAGAGTGTGAGTGCATGTATATGTAATGGCGCGGGTGTTACATAGGTTCGGAGGTCGTCAATCGGAATAGGGTGGGAGAGATTCTAAAGCTTAAATTTTAATTTTGATTGGTTTTACAATGCGAAATAAATATAAACAAGAAAATAACATTGGAATGTGTAAATGGTTTATGTAACGAAACGTCAGCTAAGCATAAGCAGGATTTCAGGAATCGGGGATTTCTTCAAATTCAATGGTGGAAGGTTTGTAAATCCGCCAAAAGAATGGGATGGAAACTGCCACTGGATATCTGCGGCAGGGATGGAAACATGGAATAATAGTGTCGGGGGTAGATTCGACTAGTACTTTCCTCAGGTCGGCAAGATTTACAGGATCGGGTCCGATGGTAAAGGCATTTTTGGGGAGAGGATCCGTGTATGGAGGGAGGGTTCTCAGGCAATAATCTAATAGATTTTGGTAGGTGCGAGGAGAAGGATCATTTTCGAGAGGAAGTGGCGAGGGTGATGGAAGGGGGGAATCTCCGAGTTCTATGACGGGAGGCGAGGGCGATCTCGGGGACTCGTGGACAGGAGAAAGGGGGGGAGAGTCTTCTAAATCGATTAAAATTGATGAAGGAGATCTCGGGGGATTAAGCGAGGGTTGTGGAGAAGGAGGAGGGGGAGTCGGGACTTTCGGAGACGGAGTCTTTGCGAGAGAAAAAGGGGGGTACTCAGGGGGAGCAAGACCGTTCCGGGGACGAGATGGGAGAAAGTCGGGGGTGATAAAGTGTGTATGGGTGATTGTTTAGGGTATCGTTACTTAAGCTAGTCGACGGATCATTATTAAGTTTAATCGCTGAGCCGTTACTTATAGTAATGGTTGAATTATTATTAATATCAGTCGGGGAATCTATGCTAGTCGCGGAATTCTCCGAGTGGTTTTCTGCCGAAGCCCGAGCCAACTCTTTCCGTAGACGACGGTTACGCCGATTTCGCGAACGTTTGGCGACGTTTCTCGAATTTCGCCAAACGGGCTTCACTACCAGAAAGACAGTTGATAATTATTAGGGGAAGCCGAATATTTTATTTAGAAAACAGCTCTTGGATTTAAATAAGCAACAATTTTTCCAGTTGATTAATGTTAGTATATCTATATACATATATATATATGTATAATAATGTCTATATTTCTATATAGATGGGAACAGTCAGGATGATAGTTCTAAATGGAAAGGAAGGCAGGTCGTGAGTCCGCGCAGCTATAGAGCTGGAGGCTCGAAAAACGACGGACGGGAGATGTAGTTGAATCGCGAGTCTTCGCCGCTATAGCACAGGAGACTCAACGATGTGTGTGTATCGTGAGTTTTCGCTGCAACAAGCAGGAAACTCGTCAACGATGTGTGTGTCGTGAGTTTTCGCTGCAATAAGCAGGAAACTCGTCAACGATGTGTGTGTTGAGGAGGAAACTCTAAGGAGCTGATGGAGACCAAGGGTGATTGTGAGGTGGGAAATTGATTCAAAGGGGAAGGTTGAGATTTGACAATAGACGATTAAATGACAAAAGTTTAAGTTAAAGATCCAAGAGCTATTCTGAAGGAAGCGAGTATGAGGGTTATACAGTTTCGTACGACTTACTACTTATTGAGGGCGTTGACGTGAAAAGGTTGACCTTTTATCTAAAGGTGGGGCTCGGTCTCTGCGGTGATGTTCCTTGTGAGGCTCTGTGTCGCTGTTGATCAGGTTCGACGGAGTTGATCGTCATGAGCTTCGCAATTGTTCTTGGGAGCACTATCACCACTGCACTCACTCGCGGACGATTGTTACAGAGTGAATACTCTGAATCTTTTCGAGATCCAAACTGTGGATCTGAATGTGAATCTAAATGCGAATGCGAATGTGACTGTAAATGCGAATGGGAATGTGACTGTGAATATGAATACGAATACTCAGAGTTCGGAGTTCGTTACGCGGTCGGCTGTACTGTCGTACGCGGTAATGCAGTAAAACTGAAGTGTCAGCTCCGAGAAAATCTCGGTTTATATTGCGGTTTTGGTAGACGCCCTCCGCTTAGTCACTCGAAATTTTTGGCGAATTAGTATTCTTAATTATTCTTCTCACGAATTTTAGTTACCCCCTCCGTGGGGTAAGTTAAAAAGATGTGACGAATCGCAGGGTTTGTTTTATTTTCTACGAATCGGAGAGCGTCTTCCAAAATCGAGAAATTCTAAGAATTACGGCTTCGGTAACAGCGTTTGTTCGCCGTAATTTATGTTTAAGGAAGCGCGTGATGCACCCGCAAATGAAGAGGGGTTGACTTTTATTACCCTCTTGAGACAGTGGTTATGCGTATGTCGCGTCTGCTGTCCGAGTGCGCGTGCAGCTTTCGGGCGTCAACCCGAGGTTATAGGTGTCCGTCTTTTGTTTTGTTATCATTTATTGAAGATCTCTGCCGTGGGAAAGTGTCAGTTTGTCTATACTTTTAGTTTGAACTGTCGATAGATTGCCATCTAAATATAGACAGAGTGTCACAAAATGTCTCTGGAATCTTATTTTTATGGCTTCTTCCCTTTCTTCTTAATTTTTGCTCGAGATTTTGTCTCGTAAAAATGTCACGGTGTCAATATTTTCATGAGTTTATTATGTCCGCCTGTTTATTTCCTAATCATTCTAGCGCCTACGCGGTGCATTTTCCATAATAAATTCAAAGAAATTTTGACTTTTACGATTTTTTCCAAAGTTGCACGCGCTCTCGGATCGTGGGAAAGAAAAGAATTGTGGAGTCCACAGGACGTAAGATATATAATTGACGTTTTATTTCCAGATTTTAAAATGAATAATTTTTTATAACACAATTTCTCATAATTGATATCAATCTATGTGCGTAGCATAGTTGCTTATTGTTGGAGACAGATTTAGAATGAAACAGATGTCTGAAGGGCGGATCATTGTACCTATAGAATGGAGAGGTGTGGTGGATACCGTAGAATCAGCACCATTTTCTGTTGTAGCAGGTAAAAGGTCACCGGAGGGGTTTTTAGTGAGTAAGAATCTCACATACCCTTCAACCTATTGGGACAGGTCGGGAGGGCCTATGCAAGGTTTTCCCCTCCTTAAAAAAACAAGGTAACGTATAAATAAGTATTACATATAAGATGTTCTTAGTCTATGCCACGTTATACACAAAAATACATTTTTGTAAAGGCTATTAATTTAAGAAACAATATTTAAAATATTAAAAACTTTTTATAGCTCTGTTATTGATTTATTACAGAATACATTAATTTATTTCATAAAATAAATTTTTTTGCACATATATACAATGTGTGTGTAGTTATAAAATAGAATATAAATATTTTCAATATTTTAATATTTTCTTTTAATTTCAGAATTTTTCTTAAATTAATCGCCATAACAAAAAATGTATTTAATAATTTTTGTTTATTCAAATATATTATGAATAAAAAAATTTGTCGATATCGATGGATTCGAACTTGAGTTTTCAGCGTGATAGACTGAACACCCTTGCACTGAGCCATTATTATACACTGAGACATTATTACTTATAAATGTTTTCGTATTATCAGTATTTATGCAGCAGATGTTCTTACACGACAGCATCGATATAATCAAACAGAAATCAAAATTACATTGTCAGTTTATAAATTTGTGGTTGCTGAAAAATAATGTCAGCCGAGAATTAACAATCATGCTCTCGTTGCTGTATTGCGCTGACGATACATAAAGTATCGATGAAAAAGCCAGAAGTGAAAAAGCAACAAGTTGCCAAGATTAATAAGCGCCCGTGTCTTACATCCTGTGTATTAGTTCACTCCGCGAATATTATTTTACTGTAATTATTTATTATCATACAATTCTGAAACATACACATCATTTTTAGATACTATTGGTGTATACACACACACATACATATGTGCATAAACAAATATAAAATTTACAAAAAGTTGGCGCTTATTAGTCTTACTGCATTACTCGAGATAATGGATAAAAAAATGCTTTCTGGCCTGCCACGAGAGGCAAGAAAGCATTTTTCTATCCATTCTCTCTGCGGTGCATCCGCGCGAGCGATGCAATGGTGTTTGTACGTATACGGACCTTACACCACTACATAAAGACCGAGAATTTATATCTCAGCGTTGGTAACTGAAACCGGTGTTTCGCATTGTCACCGCGCGAGGTCTCCATTATCAATTTGGAATCTGGCTGTCACTCCTGTCGACCCTTAACAAAGAAATCATTGTTTTAACAATTAAAAGACTCACTAAAACTAAATTTACACCGAATGCGGTTGTTTGTAAGCTACTTCTTCTTTGGTACCTGTCTCGTCAGTATCTCCCTTTGTTGAGGCCCTCCTTCGCTTTCTTGCTCTGAATCCTCTCTGGCTCCTCCAGACCCATATTCGGTTCCCTCGACTTCGGATTGACCCTCGGCGTCGTCGCTGGATTGTCCATGTTCGTCTCCTCCCCTATATCGGTATTAGGAAAACCAGTTGAAGCCTCCGACTTCAAGATTAGGTTAATATTTTTCTTTGAACAATGTAAAGAGTTGATGTACAGGGTGGGGAAAAATTATTGGTCAAGCTTTTGCCAGTCGATTCTACTCGCCGAGATCGCCAAC
The DNA here is from genome assembly GCA_963971435.1 of Lasius platythorax. Taxonomy (NCBI): domain Eukaryota; kingdom Metazoa; phylum Arthropoda; class Insecta; order Hymenoptera; family Formicidae; genus Lasius; species Lasius platythorax. The sequence continues at coordinate 1,423,732 of OZ020544.1, read as the reverse complement.
ATTGCATCATAAACATGGTGCCGCAAAATTAACTTTCAAGGTCATTTTTAATGTCAATTTTTTTATTGGCTTAGTCGACTCTACTCGTCGAGCTGAACAAAAGTCTCAAAGGGACCATATGCCGGAAATCAATATTTCATAGAGAAATCTTTGTTTGAAGTTTTATTGCCTAAAATTTCCAAAAAATCGATTTTTATGAAGTCAGAAAATAAATCTGCTGCTTATAAAGTTCTTAAAATCATGTTCTGAATATCCTGATCATGATTAGCAAAAATCACCCCCCAAAAATGACCCTGAAAAATTCGTTTTCAAGGTCAAAAATCTGCTTAATCTACTCTTAGCGCTACCCAGGAACAACGACGTGGACGTGGTAGATTTCTGTTCCCTTCGGGGTGACTTGATTATTGTGAGTTCCCCTTGCAACCGGTAAACGATTGCAGGCCAAATATCACGCCTGCGGAGGTGCGAACAGCGGAGAAGGCCGAGCCGAGGAATGCGCGCTGGACAGCGAGCCGAGGGCGTCCGAGGAGCGGACGACAACCGACGGCATCTAGAGGACCGAGCGACGAGGGGCCGTGGACGAGTCAAGGTGCGGACGAGTACCGAGGAGATCCCGATGCGCGGGAGAGCCGAACGGGCGAGCGAGCGATAACGCGAAGCGAATCCGTCGACCGGATGACACGGTACCCGAAGTCCGTAGCGAGCGAGACAGAGGCGCGCGGTGGAAGCGATTCCGTAGGCGCGCGGAACTTACCCGGCGAGAACGTAACCGGCGGTGGGACTTACCGTCGTCCGACGACACGTTGGGGGCGAACCGTCGGTACGGGGAGACGCGCGAGAGGTGCGGGACTCGGGACGCGGGGCGATCGCGTTGCCAGTGAGGAGTCCGTAAGATCCGTTCTATCGGATTGACACATTTTATTTTTTTTTGCTTATCGTCACTTTATTCACAGACCGACGAGCGGTAAACCGCGATCGAGATCCAGACGCGGGAAAACGCGAGAAGCGGTTATTCGTCACCACGCTGACGCTAGCGAGCGAGTCGGCGGGAGTGAACGACTTTATTTTATTTTACCTTATTCGATTATAAGAACACGCTCGAGCGAACGCGCGGAGCGCGTCGCGACAGCGGAAAACGACGAGTCGCAGCGATGCGACAAATACACCTGGGTCGATTACACGCGATACTTGTAAGGCGCGGATACGCGGCTGCGGAATCGCGGGACCGACCGAATCACGTTGGACGTGAAACCTTACTTCCATATCTATTTTATTCACTTGTAAATATATTCTATTTAGTCGTATTGTATTTATCTCAACACATATATTGTTACACTAAACTAAATTTACGCGACAGCGATACCGCGGGTATGCTATTATTATTAATTATTGTGATGTATTTTTATTTTGTGATTATGAATAGTTTATTTTGCGTTGCCCGCGATGAAATGATTTACTTTCGTTATTCATTCCGTTACCGCGCGAATTACATGTTCAGTTTAAGTCGCGATGGATATTTTATTTTCATTATGCGCGAAGTTAGCAATAAAGTTTTTATTTATATCGAGCCAAGTCGGATTAAGCGAGATCCGAGAGAAACATGTAGCCGTGTAACGATAATTAGTAAAATAAGTGGAATGAATGTGAGCGAGAGTGAGAGAGAACGCGACGAGGAGAGCGAGAGCACACGTGTGTCGCGCGACTGCCACCTGATTGGCGGACGGCCCGATGGAGGGGCGCGCTGGGCGGCGAAGGTGATAAAAGCTATGCGCGAACGGGGGACAGGGCTTTTTGTTCGCGAGACACGAGAGAGCAAGTACGTGATAAGAACGCACGTCATAATCAAGTAGATACGATCGGAATATCGTAACGCGGAATTACGCGACGACACCGCGATACGCGAGAGAGTGTGCGAGCGAACGACTAGCGAAATAGAATCGCGGGAAGGAATCTCCCTAAAGCGATATCGCGAATAACGCGAGTGTATGTGCGACTGAGTGCGAGATTGTAATTATCTCCATGTTACATGCAGAATGCAATAAATATATATATATTTTTTTATATATATATATTAAAAGTGAACAAAACGTGTCGATCACTTACCCGTGTCCTCATCCCGAGAGCGAGTCCTTGCGTTGCGGCGAGCCATCCGTGTCATCGACCGTGGGCATACCGAGCGACGGCAGCGAGCTGGGAACGTTGTTCCTGGGGACCGACGATAGGAAGGAGAAGACGGGACGGGCGACGCGTTCAACCTTGTCACTTGGAGGGTCAAAGTGTCTGGCGACCGTTAGAGGTGCGAACGCGTGCACGGAAGACACCGACGGTGAGTATCTAAGGTTAAACCTAGGGATATCGTATTGCCGGTCCGGTCACACTCTCGCCTCTCACTTCGGGGTGACTTGATTATAGTGAGTTCTCCTTGCCTCTCACTTCGGGGTGACTTGATTATAGTAAGTTCTTCTCGCCTCTCACTTCGGGGTGACTTGATTATTGTGAGTTCCCCTTGCCTCTCACTTTATCGTCGTCGACGCTGCCTACGAACAAACAGAACTGACCCATCGGCCCCAATAGCTCTGAGCAGTTGTGCTTGTCTGCCAGCTTCAACGTAACCACCACCGTTATCAATGCAAGCTTGGAGTCTCTCCACCAAATTATCTCGCACTCTACGGAGCACAGCTCGATTTCGTGCTAAAGTAGCAACCGCCTCTTCAATGCGATCTCGTAAATCCTAAGCCGTCCTTAAAGCCCTGCCTGACCCATAAACAATGGCTTTCAGAGCTCCCCAGAAATAAAAGTCCAGAGGGTTCAGGTCAGGTGAACGGGCGGGCCATAAGTGTGGCGCAGGATTACGACCGATCCATCGAGTTCCAAAAGCTCGTTGTAAAAAAGCGCGGACTTGCCTGCCGAAATGCGGTGGAGCACCGTCATGCATAAAAAAAATTCGATTACGCGCATTCCTCGGAACCATACGTCGCAGTCGATTCAGGAGAGTATGACGTAGAAACCGCAAATACTCAACGCTTGACAATCGGTTTGAGAGAAACACAGGAGCAATATAATCATTCCCGAGTATCCCTGCCCAAACATTGACTGAAAAACGGCCCTGCTGAACTCATTGGACCATTGCGTGTGGATTGCGTCTGCGCCAGATGCGAACATTTTGCCGGTTCAAAATGGAAGTGCTGGAAAAACTGGATTCATCAGTGAACACTATATTTTTCAGAAAGTGCCGATTTCTTCGGATCTTGCGAAGCATCCACCGACAAAAACGAAGACGAGCTGTGCGATCACTAGGTCGTAACTCATGCACTACCTGCACTTTGTAGGGTCGTAGGCCTTCCTCACGGAGAATGCGCAAGACTGTTTTATAATCAACCCCTACTCGCGCGCCTATGCGTCGTGATCCTATGACAGGATAAGTTCGAGCTAGAGCAATCACACGTTCCTCAATTCTCCAAGACACACGAGGACGACCTGCCCTACGGTGGCCAGCACCTGCAAAATTCCTTTGCTCCTGATCATGGAATCGTTCATCGAGTCGTTGAAATTCTCGACGATCAGGCACGGACCCTGGACGTAATGGTCTGCCATTAGCTTGGCGTCGCAACCAACTAGCATAAAGAGCTCGTGCTCGTGTGTAATTACCATGAACACGATCAATTGCTCGAAGCATTAGACGTTGGTCACGCCCATCCCGATGCGCCCGATCACGGCCACCACGTCGAGGCATGCTACAGCAACGTTATTCTTAGAAAAAAATTGGTAAAAAATTAAAACAATTTTTTTAAATTTTACACTGAAAATTGATTCAAGATCAGCGGCGGTCTTCTAATAATCACGAAAAAGGTCTGGATATGGATGGAAAGCTTCTTAAGCACAAGTAACGAATGTCTTATGGAGCGATATATTATTCCTCTCCGAGGCAAATGACCGTTGCTTTAAGGAACCAACAGCCGTTGAAATGTTACTGGGTACCAAGATACCCCGAAGGGAACAAAAATATACCACGCCCACTTCGTTGTTCCTGACTATCGTTAAAAGTAGATTAAGCAGATTTTACACCCATGACAATTAATTTTACGAAATTTTTTGGCTTCTAAAAACTTGAAACGAAGATTTCTCTATGAAATATTGATTTCCGGCATATGGTCCCTTTGAGACTTTTGTTCAGCTCGACGAGTAGAATCGACTAAGCCTATAAAAAAATTTGACATTAAAAATGACCTTGAAAGTTAATTTTGCGGCACCATGTTTATGATGCAATGTTGGCGATCTCGACGAGTAGAATCGACTGGCAAAAGCTTGACCAATAATTTTTCCCCACCCTGTACATAAGGGAGCATGGAATAAAATTGTTATAGCCTAAGCTATAATATTAGATAAATTATATTTATTAATTACAATACTAAAGGTCACTTACCGCGTGACCCGCAAACGCAGCTAAAACGCGCGGCGAATGAACCATTGCACAAAAATGCAAGCGAAGTAGCCGGGCTTTGAACTGCTTCGCTTGCAAGTGGACTTTGGACACTCGACCTGGCCTAAATACGGGTCATTTCCTAAAAATGACTGTATATAAGCGACCCGCCGAATACGCGAGCGCGGCATTACTAAAGCAATCGAGCGAGAGTCACGTCTAATCGTTATCAAGTGCGTGCTTCAGCTGACGTAACATAGTGTCATCGCGCGTCGCGTTAAGAGAATACGTGAACGTGAGGCTAGTGTTAGTAGGTGATAATTTATGTTAAAATAAAGACTCAAGTGATTGTGATAATCAGTTTAATTATTCAAAAGGCCCCGAATTTCCATATGGTCTCAAGATTTTTATCTCTAATCTGGCAAGAATCCTGACAAACTCCTGCCTTTCAGCGGAGGCACAACAAAATAAAGAGTAAACTTAAAAGCCGGAGCCCCGTTAGCCGTCGAAGGATTGCCCAAGCCCTTGACGTTGCCCGACTCTCACCACGCGGAGAAGGGGTCGGCACGTGAGAGGCTCGGAGAGCGCTCTCTTTGAGAGTCACTTTCGTATAGACACATTCATACACAGATATATTCATACAAAATATATACACTACACTATATACACTATATACATTATATACCGTGACCGTATTATTTTAAACTATATTAAAGATTAGTCTAATGAAAGGTCGTTGTTCGAGACCTACGGCACACCTTCGGCGCAATTAGTTATTTACCAAATTTTATTCGTTCGCATAGTTTACTCGACCACAAAAGGTTGGGCGCCAGGCGCGTACATTCGCGCCACTCTATATATACTCGAAAAAACAATAGATCGATCTGATATTTAATCGCGAAGGTACTTATCCGGCTAACCAGCTGACGAGATTGGTAGAGGGGGGGGCGGTTCTTTAGAGTGGGACGGGATCGAGAATCGAGAGAGACAAGGCGTGAAACACAAACAAAATAATTAGCCACATAAGTAATAAAAATGAGAAATATTAACTATATTCAAAAGAGTAATATACAAGAGCACGTAAAAGGCCGACCGGATAATATGTCGGCAACGAGTGTCGGGCGCGATCGAGTACAAGCGTATCGATGTCGGAATATGCGCGTGAAGTACGGTTAATTATCCGGCGAGTCGCAATTTTTCCATGTCGGCCTGGTTGGGCCTGAGCCATCCATATAATTCCTCCCGATACCGATAATTGACTTGCACTCGCTCACGGAATCCAACAAAATTATTCCGATCGTACGGCGCTTCGAGCAGCCCGAAGTACGATGATTGCGAGTAACGTGATTTAACGCAACGCGACCACGGAAACAAACAATACTGTCTCAACTCGTATACGAATACAAACGAAAGGTGACCGAATTCGCAGTTTATTCGACGACGACGAGATTTACAATGCTCTATTAGATACAACTAATATCGGACAGTATTTATGCTGCTAATCACACGAGCTGATTTAAACGATAATTCATTACGCGAGAAACGGAAACGAAAGTAAATAACAATTCACAGATACACACGCATTTGACTGTCGGCGGCGTTTTACTCAGTGGAGAGAGCCCCTATCTCTAAATTCTGTACGGAAGAGAGGCCGGTCGCCCGGTCGTCGTTCCAAATTGCGTACTACGCAGAACCTTACAGAATCGATCTCATCGCTAAACTTAATCAACGACCACGACGGGCTCGACGCGCGACTCTTTCGTACTCTACCTGACAAAATCGATGGTCTTACAACCCGGACGTCCGTCTCACCGGCTATTTTTCAAATATTCCGCCTCGGAAGCGATTCTAGGTCTGGGCCTGTGTCCTCTATGCCGGTCTGCCGAACAGTGAAGAGCGGAAGGCCCGCGGGAGACACGCCGGCGTATTAGCGCGCGATTAGGCCACCTGTGACGCTATCGAGGCCCTCAGAGCCGCCTCGCGGCCTTCGCGATCCTTGCAATCCTTGTTATCGCAGGGATGAGCGTTAGGCCCCGTCGTTGAATCTTCCGTCGGCCGTCGGAGGCGCGGAAAGCGGCAGTCGGCAGCCTCACCCGGCCCGTTCTCTCCTTCTCGCCGGATGCTCTCCGGATCTAATAATGCGTAAAATGCTGAATTTGCAGAACAGATCAGATTGGTCCTCTTTCAGTTCTTTGAACGTAAGAAATCGTTTAAAGTTTGGCGTGTTTATGACTTTGTCGAGAATCGCCTTGTCATGAGCGACGGTGAATTGTATTTGTATTCTGCTTCTGTGTTCTCTAGTAGAAGGCCTGCGTCGTATTGTGGATTCCGACGAGATGCTGATCGGCTTGTCGTTTAGCATAGTTTTATTTTTAGGCGGATACGAAGACTCCTCCTTTGCTCGATGAAAGTGGCGGTGGCGGTCGTCACGCAACATCTCTTTGAACGTCTCGGAACGACGTCAGAGGAGTCGGAGTCCGTCGTGCGACTCGAGATAGTCGGCACCGCGACGAAGGACTAATCGTCGATCGTCAATGACTCGTGAACTTTTTTTTTCTGACGGGAGCTGGAAAGTCGGACGATGGCGGTGTCGGGGAGGCGGTCGGACGATCGGCCGGGCGAGAGGTTTTCGGGACGGCTGAATCGGTGCCGTGTGATATCCGGATGTTTGAGTTTTTTGCGGGAAGACGTGGCGGTGCCGCTCGTCTTTGATACGGCGTCCGGCGTCCGGTGACGGCGGCGACGGTGACGAGATGTGCGGTCGTGTCTGCGGGCGGGGGACGCGGTCCTTGCGCGCCATGTTGTCTTTGTACAGGCGACGTCTTCTTCGCCTGTCGATTGTTTTCAGATTTTCGTTGACATGTTCTTCTGTCAATGTGACGCCGTTGGGCAACGTCACTTAGGCGCCGACTTTACAATCGACTACGTTAACGTTCTCTTGTTAGTCTTATGAATCAAGACGTTCGGGATAACGTGAACGCGCGCATGTTTTAATGAAGTAGGTCGCCCGTTGAAAGAAAGTTGTTTGATTTGAGATGCGGAAGCTGGTCTTAACTATTCGCGCATAGTAATGCTGCGCATCGGAGACGAGAAGGCGAGCGAGGACGTGATCGGCTTGAACAGATCCTTTTATTCTCAAGGATACGTGCTGTTTCTCGTATTTCCTGTACTCCCGCAAAAGGTACGGTACCGTGAATACCGATTCCTAATCTCGGAAGTAGCGTCGAGGTACGCCCCGTGTCGGTGATTTGGACCATATGTTGTAAATATGCCGGTATTGCATTTAATACGTACCAAAATGTACGTATGGCCTTCATATATGTCGGTGGAATATGTTCCGTGTATAACGGTGTAACGTTGCTCTTTCGCGAGCGTTGCTCTTTCGCGAGCTTCGCTCGGATTCGCTCGGCCGGGATCAGGGCTCGTGAAAGGGTTTAGCAAGACAGCAGACGTGATGTATGTTAAAAGAAAATGTTTATTTAAAACATATGATAGAGTGCATGTACATGTATGAGTCGTGAGTATTTACAAATGCTCGAATCGATGTGTGTGAGATGCGTGTGTATAAAGTTTCGGTGTGTGTGTGTGTATAAAGGTGTCGGCGGCGTGTGTAGATCTATCCGGTGCATGCGTGTATGCAGGTATGTACGGTGCGTGGTACAATGTTTCGGTGTGCGTGCGTAAAGGTATCTATAGTGTGTGTATAAATGTAGATATAGTGCGTGTACGAAGATATGTGTAGCGCGGGTATAAATGTATGTATAGTGTGTGTATCTGGATTCGGTATGTCGGCATATAAATGTATATTCGGTGTGTATTACAGTTTAAAGGTCCCGTCGTGTTTTGTTGTCGCGTCAGTTGTGTTGGCGCGCGGGGCGCGGGAGTGCGCGGGGCGCGAGAGCGCGTGAGGCGCGAGAGCGCGTGAGGCGCGAGAGCGCGTGCGAGCGCGGGGTGCGCAAGAGCGCGGGGTGCGCGAGAGCGCGGGGCGTGAGAGAGCGCAGGACGCGAGAGAGCGCGAGGCGCGAGAGAGCGCGGGGCGCGAACGTATCGTTCGGCGCGGTTTGCTTTTCGGCCGCGTATTTTATTCGTGCTTCGGAGGGTAGGATACACTTAGGATGCAACGTCTGGACGAGATCGCTCGTCGGCGGCAGAGATCTTTCTACCCGCTGAGGTTTGACGATCGTTGCAGGTGTTTGTCGGATCTTAGCGAAAGCGTCGAGATCTCTCGACAGAGACTGAGTTCGCTCAACCTCTGTACTTTCGGTTTTAAGGTTTGTCAGGAGACTCTGGCAAGATGTGCCGCGATCACACGGCGGAGACTGAGTTCGCTCAACCTCTTTTCTCTTATCGAGAGCGTGTTCGGGATCGGATGTCAGGTACTATACCAGCACTGAGCGAGATCTGGAACGGAGTGATCTTCTCGGTATCGGATCGCCCTTTTTATACCGGGAAATTACCCGTTCGGGTAATTTCAGCGAGATTCGTTAGGCCTGATTTGTTTCGCCTAATTCGAGTAATTATCGGTACGCGTTATCTCGGCGGCGTTCGGGTGGTGCGGCAGGGAGCGTTGCTCGGCGGCTTCCGTCAGGATTCGGAGCGGTTCGGAAGCGCCGAGACAACGGTCCTGGCTTTCGATATCGGCGGCCGTATAACGGCTCGATTCGGTCGCGTTTATGATTTGTTTTAAAAAGGGCGCGTAGCGCCGCTGCATTTGCCCGGCTGGTGGTCGCCGGGCGGCAGCCTTCCGGCGGATCGACGGCCGGGTAAAACGATCGCTCAAGGGGGGATCGTTACAACGGAACGAGAATTCTCTATCGTCGTTGTCGTTCTCGCAAAATAAAGTACGCAATTGAACAATCTCGTCCACCACGGACCTACGCTCGGTATCGCCAATGAACATGTGTCTCGCAATTCTGTAGTTGTACACGCTGGATCGCCCATGTACGAAGTACATGATTCTAAACTCTGAGCGTATCATGAGTTTTACCATGTAATTCGGCGTCCACGGTAATGGCGAGTATGGTTGGTAAAATAGCTTGTCCTTGGCGAGCTGTCTCAAGAGCTGTAGCTCCATGCGCAACGTCTTGTTGCAATAAGACGTCCGATTATCGAGGCGATAAATTAATCTTTAGCCGAGTAAAATTCCGGTCATAATCGACGTGGTGTTCTCGTCAAAAACGCGATATCGCCTTATCGCGTAAGACATCGAATCGGACGCATGGAGTCGACGGTTGTCGAACGTCAACACCTCTATTCGCAATTTTAGTCTGTCGCGAAAATAATGCTCGCAAAAGAACACGAGGTCTCTAATGTATTGTCTCGTCTTGTCTCGTATGTCAGTTGTCTGTCCGTTTGCATATAACCGCGACATATGGCGTATGCCGCTATTAAACCGCAATCCTGCGCGCGAGTCATTTTGGTGGCAGAATTGTACGCCTGTACATACGTCACTACTTCCGCGGCGGCTGGGGAGGCGTGGCGATGGAAGAAGCCGTAGTCGTAGAGATAGCCCACTCTTGTTTACTTATCTTAATTTTTTTTTCTACGGAGTTAGGGGGATATGCACACCGGTCAGCTTGTACTGACCGGTAGTATAGGACTCTCACCCACTAAAACCCCCTCCTTTGGCCTTATGCCGGGGTCCAGGGAACCCGCTTGCGCATGACTTCCCTGGAGCCCGGCAGCCGAGTGACCTACCCGCGTAATCCTACCTTCTTCCTTGACCTCTTCTCCCTCCCCCTCCCCCTTAATGGCACCAGCCCTACCCAGCCTCCCTCCAAATCCCCTGGCTATATACTATGAAAAAATGGATAATGCTGTGTAAGTGTGAGTGTGTGTGGTGTTACTCAGTGTGAGTGTAGTGTAAAGTGTCCCACCCCTTAGAATGAAATAAAATAACAGCAAAAACAAATATATTAATATCTATATATATATTCGCGATTTATCTCAACCGGCTTATGCCAAATTTGAGAGGACTGGACGACGCGATTGGTCTTATCGGCTATATACCTAAAATGAAAACTAATTGTCCATTTCGGGTCAATCATAATTTCTAAATACTTAATGCTGGGCGAAAAATCAATTGGAATGTCGCCAATCAGGATAGAGATCGGTAAGTCTTTCAGCCTTTTGCTATGATTTAAGATTGTCTCGGTCTTATCCGTAGCAACCGCCAGTCCTAATTTCCTTATTCTATTAATTACCCGATTGACCAGTATACTGGCCTTTAAGTACGTGATCTTTGGGTCTTTTCTTGTGACCACAATCAATGTGTCATCTGCATAACACAGAATGTCACATTTCTCCTCTTCCATGGCTATCTCCAGAACGCTGTCAAAGGCAAGGTTCCAAAGCACCGGTCCAAGGACGGAGCCCTGTGGACACCAGCCTCCATGTTTCAAGAGTGACTCTTACTATCTATCCCGGTATACCAAATCACTCTATCCGATAAATAAGAGTCTATAATTCTCCTAATGTACGGAGGGAAGCCTTTACGTATCAAAGACCTTCGTATAACTTTCCAGGAGTCCGTTCAGAAATCCTACTCCGAGTTAAAAAGTTACTCTATTGTTTATAATATACGTGACATATACTAGACATAGACAAGAGAGTAACTTTCTAACCCGGAGTTGAATTTCTGAACACAACCCTGGGAATGCTGTTGAATGCATTACAAATATCCAGCGAAACAACAACAGCCATTCCGCCGTCTTCAACGGCTGAGGAGGTAATTTCCCTTAATAACAGCAGCGCGTCGCAGGTGGATCGGTGCCTCCGCAAACCAAATTGGTGATCGGAGATCTCCGATTCCGGATGTTTATTTTGTCAAAGAGAAATTCTCTCCGCTATAACCCGCTCAAAAGTCTTGCCTATTTCGTTGAATAGGCAGATCGGACGAACCTTAGGCAGGCCCTCCGAAGGTGACGACTTATTTTCCTTCGGGTTCAACACCAAATTGGCGCTCTTCCAAGAGAGAGGAAATTCCCCTCTTATTAGACACAAGTTATAAAGGTGCCTAATCCATTGCTGTATCTCCTTTGTCGACTGCATCCAAATCACCATCCGGAAACCGTCTGGCCCCGGTGCTTTGGTCCAGGATGCCGCGACCTTTCTAATGGCCCGTATAGTTTCCGGCAAACTGATGGCCCATTCGTTGGACCAGGCAAATTCAGACCAGTCCTCGATGGGGTTCGGAAAATCGTTCTTCAGGAACAGCGTCTTGAGTAGCTCTGTGAGAACTTCTGGTTCTAATAATTCCGTTAGCCCGAGTGATGCTGGTTTCAGCTTTTTAAGCACTAACATGTACGGGAGTCCCCAGGGGTCCTTGTTCACGGAGGCACGAAGCTCCTGCCAAGCCGCGAATTTCAATTTGCCGATTTCCACCCGGAGTTCCCTACGGAGGAGTTTTTAACGCGTCCCTAGTTCCTCGATCATTTCCGGAGCGCGTCTCTTCTTTTTGGCCCTCTGCCATTGTCGTCGAGCCTGAATACACTGGCGACGTAAAATAGCCGCCGAGTCATGCCACCAGTAAGCACAACGCCTCGGCCGTTGAGGATCGATCCTCGAGGCAGCCATGTCGTATGCCTCCTCCATCGCCTGATCAAGCCATTCCGCTACTTGCGTGACATTTATTGGGTCCTCCATGGTCGGATTTCCACCCCTCGAAATCAGCGAGCCCTGGAAAACTCAAGCTCCTCTCTAACTCGCCAGGCTTTTATGAGCGATAGAAGGTCCGGAGACACCCAAGTGAGATCAATAATTGAGCTCCCCTGCGTACTCACACAAGTTGAAACTTGACCCACGTTAGCAATGCGTAGATCTCGCTCCGCTGCCCACTTAGTAAGGAGACAGCCTCCCTGATCTGTCGATCGAGAACCCCGAGCGCTAGCTTTAGCGTTAAAGTCGCCGGCAAGTAAGATCTTATTTACCCGAGAAGATATAGTACCCGACAGTTCATCTAAGAGCACATTAAATTCGACCAGACCTATACTCGGGGAAGTATATACCGATATGATCATATACTTTCCGCAGCGTATCGCCACGAATCGAGATGCTCGTATAACCAATCGACTCATCCTAACCAAATTGGTATCGACGAATATGGCGGCCCCGTTATTCTGACTCGCGAACCAATTGGCGGAGTCAGGAACGTAGTTGGGTTCCAATATAAGCAGGAGACCAGTACCGAATTCCTTGGCTTGGTGTATCAGCAAATCCAACGAGGGCTTGCTACGGTTGACGTTCGCCTGAAACACCTTGATTTTCATCGACGTTCAAGCCAACCGTACAAGATCCATACTTTGCTATTTATTGCATGTGTTGTGTATGTGTATATACGTGTAGCACGATACTACTATATATCTATGCATGTGTTGTGTATGTGTAGTATACGTGTAGCGATGGGGATTGTCCCGATTGCGCACATTACGGATCGGACACAGCGATATTTCCCGATCGGACACTATCCCAATCGGACACAGTCCCGATCGGACACATTCCCAATCGGACACAGTCTCGATCGGACACAGTCTCGATCGGACACAGTCCCGATCGGGACTGTGTCCGATCGGGAATGTGTTCAATCGGGATTGTGTCCGATCGGGATTGTGTCCAATCGGGAATGTGTCCGATCGGGACTGTGTCCGATCGGGACTGTGTCCGATCGGGACTGTGTCCGATCGGGACTGTGTCCGATCGGGAATGTGTTCAATCGGGATTGTGTCCGATCGGGATTGTGTCCAATCGGGACTGTGTCCGATCCGTAATGTGCGCAATCGGGACTCACTCGTAGCGATGACGGTGACCTCGGTGACGTTTCTTAAACGAAAATTTCCACATTTCGAATTTGCGTCGTAATACCTCTGCTTATAGAATATGTAGAGCAAAAATAAAGACACTTTTTTTATATATTTTAAATCCAAGCTATCGATTAAGCCTAGTAAGAACTCAATCCGTTCAGCGGTTATTGAGGTCTGATAATCTCAAGTACTCTCAACTGGCCAGCTTGCGTATAGATACACGGGGTGCCTCGCTGCTGCTGCGCGCGACTTTTTAGCTGTGCGTGACTTGGCGCGCGACACTACCGTATCTCTTGATTATTTAAGCGCTCTGCAAAATTAGCTGTCGCTTGCCACGTAATTGTATTTAATTGATTTTTATGACTGGCTGTTTATATTGAGGCTGCAAAAGTATGGCTGAATATCTGGGGGGGGAATGCTCTTTTCACATTCATTGATTCAAAACTATTCGGACGAATGTGCGCTTCTGTAATATGAGATAATAAATTAGAACCTCTTTTGTGGCGTTATTAACAGACCATGTCATTTCGAAATCAGAATATGATGCAATAATTTTTCCATCACAGTAAATGTTTCCATGCGTTCTGAGGAAACTTACTAATCTTTTTACTAAATGTGGGAAGTCAAACGATGCATTATATTTTTTCCCATTATACATATATATAGAATGGATTTTCTGGATTAATACCGAGTTGAGCATAAGTACTTTGATTACACGTGACTTGATCACATATAACAAGTTGCACATCAGCACCCGTTTCGCTCAATCTATCTAGACATTCTTTTAATAATATTATTATTTCCTCTGCTTTCATGCATTTTTCTGGGAGGAAATATGCTAAAGGCTGTTGCCATGCATGACGCGTATTCAAACTGTCGACAAAAAACAAAAACGCATTTAGCTCTTTCGGATTTTCTTCCTAGAGATCCAAGATCAACAAGGCCTTCTATTTCATCCAATTTAAGCGAATATTCTTCGTAAGATTTTATGACCATTTCGTCCCATTTTAAAGCACATACTCTTTCCTTTATTGGTATGTGAGAAGTTTTTTCTTTCAATTTTTTACAGATAAAATCACAAAATCCTGGTCGTATGTCATATTCTTCCAGCCATCTTTGTATAGTTTGCTGTCCAGGAAAATTACAACCTGCTTTTCTTAAGCGACAGAAAGCAGCGGCTGAATAATAATAGAGTTGTCTCGAAAGATTTTTTTCTTCCGTATATACTGTCTGTGGTGTATGCAGCTGCAACTTTATCATTGCTTTGGCAACGGGATGCAAATCTTGTTCATCTATCATTTTATTTAAATATCTTTTTTTTCTGTTTATCATTTTTCGGCGTTTTATGTTTTCGTGGAATACACCGTAAACAATATTTTAAACGTCTTTTATTTGCCTTCGCAATCTAATATTTTCTGATTTTAGAGAATTAATTTGAGAGTACATATTACGTATTGTCGTATTATTCTCTTTATTTTCTATTCTTTTCTTATTATATGGAAGAGGTGTAGGGACTCTTTCAGGTGGCTCAAGATGCACCTATTCTATAATATCTTCTTTTTCTACGGAAGTATCGAAATATAAATGTGATGGCTGATAATATCGTAATTGATGCTGCTTTACAAGTGGCTGCTCATCTGTTATTACATTATTATAAATAGAAACGGATACTGATTATGCTGATGTGGCATTTTCCTCTATAAATTCTATTTGTTCTACATTTGCTTCTTCAAATTGAAGCACTTGTTCTATTTGCATTTCTCTATTTTTGTTTATTTGTACATCGTCAACATCGTTTTTATCTAGTATATTAATAAGAAATGTACAGGGAATTGGCACTGCATTGCGTTTTAATTATTTTTTGGTACTATCAGTAAATAAATCTTGATAAAAATGGTCCTCGCATAATCCTGCACGTCGAATAGAGGTGGGTGACCATTTTTCTAATTTAGTATTCCTTATAACAGAAACAAAATATAAAAGTGGAAAATTAGTATTTTAATTATTTGTCTCAAATTTCTCTTTTTCAATATCTTTCTTTTAATATCTCTCTTTTAATATTTCTCTTTATTCTTGCTCAAACATAATTACGTTACTATATCTGCATTTTAAAATGTTATAAAGTCGACTTTTTTTATGGTAAAAAAAGATAATAAATTTGCATTATTTTGAATACTACATATATATATATATAAGATATATTTATCATATACAGATATAGAAATAGTATGTATATATAGATATTATTTAAATAGAAAAACCATGTATTATTATAATCCAATTTTGTAAAAATTTAACGTAGAATAACTTCAAAAGATTATAAAATGTAAAAAAAATCTTTCGTATTTTAATGTTTTACAAAAAAGTTTTGTCACACGTCTTCTGTATAATAGTATAATATAATTCATGGTTAATAGTTAAACTAATTATATAAGACTAGCTTCTCGGCCCGCGCTTCGCGGACTAATTCTTGTATACCGGGTGTCCGGTAATAATCGCCCCACCCGTCACGTGCAGGTAGAGCGCGTTAAACCGAATAGAAAAGTCCTCTACCGTTTGGCGATCTTCGCAATAATGAACGAGAAATTAATTAATAAAAAGCGGCCCATCCGTGCAAGTTCAAGCGCGCGGCGAAAAGGCACAGCCCCAGTCTTCCGTGATCACTAGGCGCGCGGCGATAAGAGATAGCTCGTTTACGCGGTTGCTAACGCACGACGAAACGGGGAGGAGCACTCCGCAAAGGACAATAGCTATGTACGACGCGTACGCGCGCGTAATGTTAAAGCCCCGCGTTGAAATATTCTCTCTCTCACTCTCTCTTTCTCTCTCTCTCTCTCTCTCTCTCTCTCTCTCTCTATATATATTGGCGAGGAAGAAATGATGTTAAATGATGATGATTTAATAGGTACAATCAAGAAGCAGAACAAAATTGACGCGAAAAATGAAGGAATTCATATGCGAATAGTGAAGAGAATAGTTAAAGAGAAAAGAAATGATAAAAATCAATCCGGAAGAAAAGAAAAAGAAGGTATCGTAATAATGGAAGCTGATGAAGAGACTCATGAAGTAATGCTGAGCAAAGGAAAACTGAATGTAGGATGGAGAAAGTGTCCTGCATTCAATCACATTAACATTAAAAGATGTTTTAAATGCTGGGGTTATTATCATATTGCAAAGAATTGTACGCGTAATGAAACATGTCACAAATGTGCAGGAAATCATAATGTGAATGAATGTACAACGACAAAGAAAAGATGTATAAATTGTATGTTTAAGATTCAAACATACAACTTGAAAATAAATGATGAACATGACGCACTTGATCCGGAATGCCCGACTTTCAAGAGAGCGATACAGGAGGAGAAGAGGAGAGCCGGCTGGGAGGATGCTAAATAGCAACTACAGAAGGAAACAGAACTGATACTATATACAAATGCGCAAAGTTTGATGGCGCATAAAGACGAGATACAGCATCAGATTATGAAGAAAATGAACCCTGCGTTCATCGCGTTATCAGAAACCAGAGTGACTGTAGAAATTGAAGACTGTGAAGTGAACGTACCGGGATATAGTATGATTAGATGTGATGCTGAGAATAGAAATACAGGAGGGGTTGTTTTATATGTAAGGGATGATATTAAATATGAGATAGTATTAGTAAAGAAGTTAGAATCGAATTGTTGGTGTGCTGCGATTGAAGTGAAAGATAATTTGCATAGAGGAGTAATAATGGTAATATATCATTCACCGAGTGCATCGCACGGTGATTTCGTAAGATTTCTGGAGGATATAGTAGAAGAATTAATAATACGAGGAGAATGTATAGTAATAGGAGACTTTAATATAGATATTATGTTAGATTCGTTTTATACAAGGAAGTTGCAGACGACAATGTTAAGTTTAGGCATGAAACAATATGTAAATAAACCGACGAGAATTACGAAAGACAGTAAAACAATCATAGATTTAATTTACGCTAATAATAAAATAGTAGTGCAGGTAATTCATGAACCTAAAATAACAGACCATGCGTGGTTAAAAGTTGAACTTAATGCGAGTAAAATTGATAATAAATACAGAGAATTTAGTGCTAGGAATTTTAAAGAATTTAACGTAGATGAATTATTAAATTAGTGGAAAATAATTTAGAACAAAGCCAAGATATGAATGTCAGTGTGAGAGCAAAGAAACTTGTTGATAATATAGTAGATGCATTGAACACTACAGCGCCTAAGAAAAAATTTAGAATTCCAAAAATATGGGAAGGAAAAAAATGGTTTTCGGATGAAATAAGGGAAGCAGCGGCTAAAAGGGATGAGGCGTACAGTAAAGCGTTGTATCACGATATGGACGAAAATTGGTTACAGTTTAAAATCGAAAGAAATGCAGTGGTCAAACTAATCAGGACAAAAAAGAAAGAATATTATGAAAAAATGATAGATCATAACAAGGGAAATCCGACATCTATGTGGAAAACCCTGAAAGAAATAATAAGAGGCGAACCAACGGGTACAAAGGCAATAGAGAATATAGATTTTGAAATATTAGATAATACTGAAGGGTGCAATATAGCTGATAAATTTAATTTATATTATATACAGAGTATTGATAGCATAGTAAAATCTATAAATAGTGGTAACTTGGGAAGTCCAGGTAAAAGAATTATTTTTGTTATTGAAAGCGAGGGGATTATGGAAAATTTTGAGATGATTAGAATAGAGCATTTACAAAAAATTGTTATGGAACTACCAAAAAAGAGAGGTACGGAAGAGGGAATAACTAGTGATATACTTAAAGCAGTATTTTATGTAATAAAAGAGGAATTTGTTGATATAATAAATAACTCTTTGAGGGAAGGCTGCTGTCCAGAAGATTGGAAAACGTCTACGATAATACCGATTCCAAAAATAGAGAAAGCTAGGAAAGCAAGTGAATTTAGGCCTATAAATATGTTACCAATATTCGAGAAAGTATTAGAATTAGTAGTTAAAAAACAGATGGAGACGTTTCTTGAAGATAATTGTATCATAACTGAGCATCAATCGGGTTTTAGAAAACAGTATTCGTGTGAAACAGCGATTCAAACAGTCATTGACGAATGGAAATTGATAGTTAGTGAAGCAAAAATGGTGGGGGTAATTTTCATGGATCTCAAGCGAGCATTTGAAACAATAGATAGGGAAAGATTGTTAGAGAAATTATATCAATACGGAATTAGAGGAACAGCTTTAGAATGGTTAAGATCATATCTAAAGAATAGAACACAACAGGTACGATTTAATAATGAATGGTCTACATTATTGGCCACAGAATATGGAGTACCACAAGGATCTGTATTAGGACCTTTGTTATTTATAATATACATAAATGATATAATTAAAGTCTGCCCGGAAGGATGTAACATAAAAATGTTTGCGGATGATACGCTGGTGTATGTGACCGGAGAGAGTAGTGCGGAATTAGAAAGAAAAATGAATATGGCATTTGTTACAGTGGGAAAATGGATGAATACAAATAAGTTGAAAATGAATGCAGGAAAAACTAAATATATGATAGTTAGAAGTATAAGGAAAGAACTGAGAGGTAACATTACATTGAAATGTTTGGATGGAACTGAAATAGAGCGTGTGGAAAGAATGAAATATCTAGGCATAATTATTGACGATAGACTAAGATTTAAGGACCACTGTGATTATATGCTAAAGAAAATAGGGAAAAAAGTGAGTTTTTTAAATAGAATAGGTAATTACATATCGGCATATACTAGATGTATTATATACAAGACAATCATAGCGCCTCACTTTGAGTATTGTGCGACGCTGTTAATTGATATGGGAGAAACACAGCTGAATGAATTGCAAAAAGCGCAAAACCGGGCCATGAGGGTCATATTACAATGTGATAGACATACCAAAGTGGAGCGTATGCTGCAAGCGTTGCAGTTTGTGTCCATAAGACAGAGGCTATATTATAATGTGTGTATATTTATTTTTAAGATTTTAAAGAGTATGTTACCGGATCAATTAAAAAATAGATTAACAATAGTGGGAAATGAGAGTGAAAGACAGACACGACAAGCCGGGGATATTGTAATGCAATTTCGCAGAACTACGAGTGCGCAGAAGAGTATGTTTTATGAAGGAGTGAAAATGTATAATGACTTACCAGCTGAAATGAAACGGAATGAAACACTTGAAGCGTTTAAGCGAGCGTTAAAGGAGTATGTAATAATTCATGTAAACTAGATTTGTATTACAAATAGCTGAGAAAGCTAATAAAGATCAATCAATCAATCTCTCAATTAATCATTTAATCAATCAATAAAAACCAAACTCTTTTTTGTGCGCTCTTTCTCTCGCGCGCTCTCTCTCTCGCGCTCTCTCTCTCGCGCTCTCTCTCTCGCGCTCTCTCTCTCTCTTTCTCTCTCGCGCACTCTCTCTCTCTCCCTCCCTCCCTCTCTCTCTCTCTCTCGCGGAATAAAAAATTGTATGTTATCATTTCCGCACCACCTTGCGGTAGATAACACGGCGCATTTCTTTAAAGTGGTATCCCCAGTAGGTCTAATCCACTCTCCATTATCCACTATTTCAATGTAATAATTGCTCGAAGTGCCTTCCTCGTTCTCGCAAACAGAGTTTGGTCCTTCGAGTGATATTACGTGTGGCGCGATACGCCATTTCCGGCGTGATAGTATTAAAAGCTGCGAGAATTGCTTCTCGTATCTCAGCTTCTGTACCATCACGCCTGTACTCGATTAAATCTTTAGAGTGTCCCCACACGAAATAATCGAGCACATTCAGATCTGGCGATCGCGCCGGCCAAATGATTGGGCCACCTTGACCCATCCATCGGCCCGGATAATGCACGTCTAAAAACGTGCGTGCTTGCCGAGAGAAATGTGAAAAAGCCCCCGTCTTGTTGGAAAATAATTTCTACTCTGTCATGGAGAGGAATATCTTCTAGGAGACCAGGCAACAAATTTTGAAGAAAATTCCTGTATATGTCTCCATTTAAACAGGGCGGTAAGAAATAAGGTCCGATCTAAAAATCATCAACAGAAAATTATTTGTTAAAACCGCGAAAGAAAATTCCTTAACTTACTAATTGTAAGTAAATTTATTACTTACGATTCGGTCCGCTATTATTCCGGCCCACACATTTATTGCCCAATGATATTGGAACGCACGCTCTCGAAAGGCGTGCGGATTTTCTTCCGCCCATAACAAGAAGTTACGGCTATTAAACACACCGTTCGGTGTGAAGGTAGCTTCATCACTCCATAAGATGCGGTCGGGGAAAAAATCATTTCGCCGACACTGAGCGAGAAACCCTGTGTATGTTTCGCCGATTGTTAATATTTATTTATTTTTTTTAACGCAAGAACATTAAAATAAGATAATAAAATACCTTCACAAAAGTAGACTGTGGTCCGGATGTCTTACGAACGGGGAATCGCTCCGCGTAAAGTCGTGCCGCGGCACGTGCATTTTCTTCGGCCACTCCGTATACGATAATCATATTCGTATATTCTTCTGCAGTATACTCTGCCATTTTTTTATAACTTTTTCACGCACGTCGAGACATCCAAGTCGCTAGATGCTGGATACCGACTGTCGTGAAACAACGAATTACGAGTCGTTTGAAACAAATAAACGTTCGTAAAAATTGAGCAGCGTTCATTTGTTATCGGTTTTCTTTCGACACGTAATTCGTTGTTTCAAGACGTTCGGTGCCCAGCATCTACGACTTGTATGTCTCGACGTGCGTGAAAAAGTGACTTGCCGAGAGACGAAGAACAACGCGTCTACTTTTGTGAAGGTATTTTTATTATCTTATTTTAATGTCTTTGCGTTAAAAAAAAATAAATAAATATTAACAATCGGCGAAACATACACAGGGTTTCTCGCTCAGTGTCGGCGAAATGATTTTTTCCCCGACCGCATCTTATGGAGTGATGAAGCTACCTTCACACCGAACGGTGTGTTTAATAGCCGTAACTTCTTGTTATGGGCGGAAGAAAATCCGCACGCCTTTCGAGAACGTGCGTTCCAATATCATTGGGCAATAAATGTGTGGGCCGGAATAATAGCGGACCGAATCGTAAGTAATAAATTTACTTACAATTAGTAAGTTAAGGAATTTTCTTTCGCGGTTTTAACAAATAATTTCTGTTGATGATTTTTAGATCGGACCTTATTTCTTACCGCCCTGTTTAAATGGAGACATATACAGGAATTTTCTTCAAAATTTGTTGCCTGGTCTCCTAGAAGATATTCCTCTCCATGACAGAGTAGAAATTATTTTCCAACAAGACGGGGCTTTTTCACATTTCTCTCGGCAAGCACGCACGTTTTTTAGACGTGCATTATCCGGGCCGATGGATGGGTCAAGGTGGCCCAATCATTTGGCCGGCGCGATCGCCAGATCTGAATGTGCTCGATTATTTCGTGTGGGGACACTCTAAAGATTTAATCGAGTACAGGCGTGATGGTACAGAAGCTGAGATACGAGAAGCAATTCTCGCAGCTTTTAATACTATCACGCCGGAAATGGCGTATCGCGCCACACGTAATATCACTCGAAGGACCAAACTCTGTTTGCGAGAACGAGGAAGGCACTTCGAGCAATTATTACATTGAAATAGTGGATAATGGAGAGTGGATTAGACCTACTGGGGATACCACTTTAAAGAAATGCGCCGTGTTATCTACCGCAAGGTGGTGCGGAAATGATAACATACAATTTTTTATTCCGCGAGAGAGAGAGAGAGAGGGAGGGAGGGAGAGAGAGAGGTGCGCGAGAGAGAAAGAAGAGAGAGAGAGCGAGAGAGAGAGCGCGAGAGAGAGAGCGCGAGAGAGAGAGCGCGCGAGAGAGAGAGCGCGAGAGAGAGAGCGCGAGAGAGAGAGCGCGAGAGAGAGAGCGCGAGAGAGAGAGCGCGAGAGAGAGAGCGCGAGAGAGAGAACGGGAGAGAGAGAGAGAGAGAGAGAGAGCGCGAGAGAGCGCGAGAGAGAGAGAGAGAGCGAGAGAGAGAGAGAGAGCGCGAGAGAGAGAGAGAGAGAGAGGGAGAGGGAGATGGAGAGGGGGAGAGGGAGAGGAAGAGGAAGGGAGAGGAAGAGGGAGAGGGAGAAAGAGAGGGAGAGGGAGAGGGAGGGAGAGAGAGAGAGAGAGAGAGAGAATATTTCAACGCGGGGCTTTAACATTACGCGCGCGTACGCGTCGTACATAGCTATTGTCCTTTGCGGAGTGCTCCTCCCCGTTTCGTCGTGCGTTAGCAACCGCGTAAACAAGCTATCTCTTATCGCCGCGCGCCTAGTGATCACGGAAGACTGGGGCTGTGCCTTTTCGCCGCGCGCTTGAACTTGCACGGATTGGCCGCTTTTTATTAATTAATTTCTCGTTCATTATTGCGAAGATCGCAAAACGGTAAAAGGACTTTTCTATTCGGTTTAACGCGCTCTACCTGCACATGACGGGTGGGGTGATTATTACCGGACACCCTGTATATATATTTATATACATATATATATATATATAAATATAGATAGATGAAATTATAGATATATGATACGAAAAATTTAAAAATACATATATGCAATTAATTGAATTTTTTAGATTATGTCGAGCTGAAGTTCATATAATAGAGCATTCTCATAAATATTTTACTTGGCATATAATATTTCTTATATTTTCTATTATTTACTTACAAAGATTTTTTTTACGGCTGAAGTACCCACCGCTGACCTGCTATATTATTAGCTCTCATACAATTTTTTAATTCTTCAATTTATAAAACCTTTCTGTATACGACGTTTTTCGTAAAAGATTTGGAATTTTCCTTAATGAGATGTTTTTGATTGCTTACTTCATCGATCTTAATTTTGACATTTTCCCTTTTGGTTGCTCCTAGAGAATGCTACATAGAGTTGACCATGAGCAAATACAGGATGTGGCAGATAAATCCCAACTTTTTGTAAAGTTTGTCCTTGAGATTTATTGATTGTCATAGCAAATGACACTCGAATAGGAAACTGTCTCCGTTTAAGCTTTATTGGAATTTCCGTATCATTTGGTAGAAAATCGATTCTTGGAATGAAAACAATTTGACCTCGAAAAGGACCAGTTAGAACCTCTGCATAAATAAGATTAGGTTCAAATCAGTTACAATAAATCTTGTGCCATTGCAGAGTCCTTTCTTAGTATTTAAATTCCTTAATAGGATAATTGTTGCATTAACTTTTATCTTAAGTTGATGAACTGGCATCCCAGAAGGTGTAACAAAGTTTAAAACTCAGTCGGAAAATTCAATTGCTCTTGTGGATCGTCACTCACAATAGAGTCGATTGAGAGATATTCCTTTTCTTCTCCTTCCATTAGACGAAGGATTTTGTCATTAATTTTAAATGTATTTCCATTCTTAGGACAAAAGATCGCGCGATCTTGATTTTCTCTTATCTGTTCCTTGGAGATTCTATCACCAAAAATCTCAGTAATAATTGATTCTTTTGATATAAAATCTTGAGGTATTTCAATTGTATCGAGATGTAGTCCATCTGTATTGTACAATTTACCATCTCCAAGTTGCATTAGCCAATTTGCAAATTCCTTTTCATCCCCAGTTCTCATATTTGCTTTAGTTTTATCTGACAAGGGAACGGTCGGAAGTGTCCCTCACCGATTTTAATGAGTCTTGAATATGTTGTAGAGCATTGAAAAATATTAGACCCGTATTTTTTTTAGCGGCGTATCTCGACGTTTAGGGGGTAAAACACCCCCTTGAAAAAAAACGGTTTTTTAATTTCTGAGCTAATACCGTCGAAACGGTAAAAAATATTAAAAAATGTTTCAAGTAAAAGTTTTATGGTTTTTAATGTTTTTTAAACAGTGCAAAGAAATTTTTCAAAAATTTCAAATTTTTCGAAGTTCCCCCCCTCCATAATTTTTGAAAATTTTAAAATTCATTTTATAAAAATTCTGAAAGCTTATTTAATTCCGAATCTAACCGTATATAAGAAAGTTGTATTCCGACAACACATTTTTGAGAAATAAGCTAGAAATACCACTATACACGCTTCATTCCTATCTGCTAGACGCTTGCTATTCGTGATAACCGTTTTTCCTTCGTAATCTCATAGAAAGAATGAAATATCGATAAAAATTTATATATATTGTATTTAATAATTAAATTTTTATAACATTTTATTTATTTATAAATATAAAAGTTTATAAAAAGTAATTAAAATTTATACAGGGTGTCCCAAAGCACCCGTGCCAACGCTCGTGAGAAGGTAGAATGGATCGAGATGAACAAAAAAGTTCAATGCCATTTTGCTAAATTCGCAATAATTATTGCGTTATTAATTAAAATATCTGGGCTAATGAGCGCGTGGAAAGCGGTAGGGCGGAATCAGTAGGCCGGAACAGTATGTAAGATGGCTTATTTGTTTACGTGCCTTAGCAACAAATGTCACGCGTCGCTCGCCGCTCGCTGCGTGACTCCACCTCTCGCTCAGATGATGCTTATCGTAATCTATCGCTTCACTATATCGAATCCGAAAGAAATGATATCGTTTTCTATCATTCTCTATCGTTTCCTGTTAGGAGAGTATTCATTCGTAGGAATATGATAAAATACCTATGGAGATTTATCGTGTTCTATCGTTTTGTTCGAGTCTATCATAAATAAATTATTGAAAATCTTTCGTAATCAATGATGTATTAATGATAGGAGAAATTTAGAGTTGTCTATCGTATAATTACGAAAGAAAACTCTTCGTTGTCAACCAACATGTATCAACGGTACTTGACATAACATTGATATCTAGGTATAATTACCATAAGAAAGCGCATCGTAATTTATTTTGAAGTCATTAGAGTGGATATTTTTTTATCGTATTATTACAAAGATCGTAGTACGTGGCTAAATATCTCGCGCGTCGTAATTCTCTAATAAGATACTTGCAAAAGGAGAAAATAAAATGTCACTCGTGAATATTAATCATGATAGACTTCCGTTAATTCACGTTTCGTGGAAAAGGAAACGATAAGAAAGATAAGAGAATTTGATGCTGCAAATAATATACTTACGAAAGGAAACGATTGAGAATCAATCGTGAATTTACGGTAACCTTTCATCAATGTAAGATTTATAAGTACGGTACAACACGATAAGAAATAAAATTAGAATTGTGGATGCTGAAAATGAGATACTTATAAAAAAGAAACATAAAGAATCTATCGTGTAAATTTACGCTTATAAACTTTCGTTAATTTACTATTCACAATTACTATACAATGCAGAAAATGCAATGCAATCGTTTTCTATCGGTTTCTTTTGATTTTTTCGTCAGGGTTCCGACAAATGTTCGTACAAGAATATTCGATACACATATTATTTAAGAGTATAAAGCCTCCGCTAGTAACGGTTCCCGTAAGACATCTTATTTTGATACATGTAGGCTATTGTCTAGGTGTTTTTAAAAGGAACTAATTCTTTAATGGAATTTTATTGATTTATACGATCATTCCACACTGAAATAAGTTAAAAACAAAAATGCTATTAAATTAAGGGGTGCACTTCGGAGATATTAACATAAAATATTTTTCATTGTTCTTGAAATATTTCGAAAACGACGCAAAATACGGAAAAAATACAAGAGAACTTTGTTGTAGGAAATAAAATTTGCCATCGAATAGGTGCATAAAAAATTTTTTGCGATATCGGAAACTCAAGAAATAAGATTAAAACGGAATTGAAAAAAAGCAAAAATTTGAAAAAGAAAAAAAGATTTTTGTTTTTAAATTTTTGCGTATAACTTTTTTTTATCAGTTTAAGCATCTTTTTGGTTCTAAGATAAAAAAAATAGAAATTCTAACGAAAAAAATGCGGGGTAAAAAAAATTTTTACGACCAATAGTGACTGAGATATTGTTCACGCAAGTTGATTGGTTTTAGTCGGTTTTTCAGTGTTTTGCTTTTATTATAATTTAATGTAACAAAAAACAGTTTAAATTACATTAAATTAAAATAAAAGCAAAAACACTGAAAAACCGATTAAAACCATTCAACTTGCGTGAACGATATCTTGGTCACTATTGGTCGTAAACATTTTTTTGACCCCGCATTTTTTTCGTTAAAATGTTTCTATTTTTTATTTCAGAACGAAAAAATTGCTTAGACTGATGAAAAAAAAGTTATACGCAAAAATGTAAAAAAAAATTTTTTTTTTCAAATTTTTGCTATTCTTCAATTCCGTTTTAAACTTATTTCTTGGGTTTCCGATATAGCAAAAAAATTTATTATGCACCTATTCGATGGCAAATTTTATTTCCTACAAAAAAGTTCTCTTGTACTTTTTCCGTATTTTGCGTCGTTTTCGAGATATTTCAAAAACAATGAAAAATGACATTTTTTGTTAATATCTACGAAATGCACCTTTTAATTTAATAGCATTTTTGTTTTTTAACTTATTTCAATGTCGAATGATCGTATAATCGTATAAATCAATAAAATTCCACTAAAGAATTAGTTCCGAATGACAGTCGTTTCTTAGCCCCAGGCAATTGCCTAATGAGGTAACGATTACAACGTGTAATCGTTGTTCTGTTTGAGATGATTTTACTTATATCTTTCAAAAATAAAATTATTTTGTGGTAAGGAAACGCTATCGTTTCCACACCACCTTGAGGTAGATAGCTTGGCGCGTTTTTTTTATAGTGGTTTCCCCAGTAGGCCTAATCCACTCTCAAAATTTAATGCAACAACTGTTCGAAGTGTCTTCCTCGTGCTTGTAAGCAGAGTTCGGCTCTTCGAGATATTTGTTGCGTCGCACGGTGCGCCATGTCCGGTGTGATGTTATTAAATGCTGCTGAAATGGCTTCGCGTACGTCATCTTCGGTACCTTCACGACGATACTCGACTGCAGCTTTTATGTAGCCCCAAAGAAAATAATCAAGCACGTTTAAATCTGGCGACCGTGCCGGCCAAATAATTGGCCCACCTCGACCCATCCACTTGTTCGGAAACCGCGCATCTAAAATTTCCCGTACTCGACGGGAATAATGTGCGGGAGCTCCATCATGCTGAAAAATCAGCGCTTCCCGCGCGCGAAGAGGAACATCCTCCAAAAGTCGTGGTAATTCATTCTCAATGAACTCCGCGTACGTCCGTCCATTGAGATGTGGCGGAAGAAAATATGGGCCGATCTGAAAACGCCAATAGATACGTTACGAAGACAGTGCGAGAGAAA
The DNA here is from genome assembly GCA_963971435.1 of Lasius platythorax. Taxonomy (NCBI): domain Eukaryota; kingdom Metazoa; phylum Arthropoda; class Insecta; order Hymenoptera; family Formicidae; genus Lasius; species Lasius platythorax. The sequence goes on along the minus strand of OZ020544.1, from coordinate 1,396,269 downwards.
AGATTTTTTAATTTACAAGAATATTTACCACTCTATTCGCAATTACACCTGCCCATACATTTATCGACCAGCGATATTGAAAGGCGCACTGACGAATAGCGTGAGGATTTTCATCTTGCCAGATCAAAAAATTGTGCGAATTGAATACGCCATTTGGTGTAAATGTGGCCTCATCTGTCCACAAGATACGGTCGGGAAATGCAGCGTTTCGCCGACATTGTGCAAGGAGCCCTGCGCGTGTTTCATTAATGATTATCGAATGCTAAAATTAAATATCAAAGAAAAACTGAAATTAAGAAAATGAAAATACCTTCGCAAAAGTGAATGCGCTGTATTTCACCCCGTGCAAGAAGTTGCTGCACACGTTGATAGTGGAATGGGTGCAGCCCATTCTCTTGCAAGATGCGATGCACCGTGGATCGCGGTACACCAAGTGTATGAGCTACACGGCGTACACTATTATTTGGATTTTCTTCGAATGCACGCAGTACTTCCTCGTCTTCATTAACGTGACGACGTACTGGTACATTAACACGATTTTGGTGTTGCGCCAGAAGAAATCCTGTTTCTTTTGCTCGTCGGACACAATCCGTTATTGTTCTTCTTGATGGATGCCGCTCACGATTGGGAAATCGCTCTGCGTACATACGCTCCGCGGCACGAGCATTTTCTCCGGCCATCCCGTAACAAATAATCATATTTGTATATTCTTCCGCCGTAAAATTCATTATTAAAGCGCACTTTATAATAACACGTAAATGAAACGTGCACGCCACACATACGTGTAAAAACGTGAGAAACGAGAAAAAACATTTGAAAATCGAAAACATTGCCCGTGTTGTCCTAGCAACAAAGTATATGAATCGAATACTGTTAGTCGATAAAGATTTAATAAATATCGATAAATGTTGATAAAATTGTCAAAAAATTGTCGGTTTAATAAATGTCGATAAAATTCATTATTCCCGTCGAGTACGGGAAATTTTAGACAAAATTTTAGAGAACAGGATTTCTTCTGGTGTAACATCAAAATCGTGTTAATGTACTAGTACATCGTCACGTTAATGACGACGAGGAAGTACTGCGTGCATTCGAAGAAAATCCGAATAATAGTGTACGCCGTGTAGCTCATACACTTGGTGTACCGCGATCCATGGTGCATCGCATTTGACAAAAGAATGGGTTGCACGCATTCCATTTTCAACGTGTGCAGCAACTTCTTGCACGAGATGAAATACAGCGCATCCACTTTTGCGAAGGTATTTTCATTTTTTTAATTTCAGTTTTTCTTCGATATTCACGGCACTTTTAGCATTCGACCATTAATAAAATACGCGCAGGGTTCCTCGCATAATGTCGGCGAAACGCTTCATTTTCCGACCGCATCTTGTGGACAGATGAAACCACATTTACACCAAATGGCGTATTTAATTCTCATAACATTTTGATCTGGCAAGATGAGAATCCTCACGCTATTCGTCAGTGCGCCTTTCAATATCGTTGGTCGATAAATGTATAAGCAGGTGTAATTGCGAACAGAGTGGTAAATATTCTTGTAAATTAAAAAATCTTTTCTCTCGCACTGTCTTCGTAACGTATCTATTGGCGTTTTCAGATCGGCCCATATTTTCTTCCGCCACATTTCAATGGACAGACGTACGCGGAGTTCATTTAGAATGAATTACCACAACTTTTAGAGGACGTTCCTCTTCGCGCGCAAGAAGCGCTGATTTTTCAGCACGATGGAGCTCCCGCACATTATTCCCGTCAAGTACTGGAAATTTTAAACGCGCGTTTTTCGGACAAGTGAATTGGTCGATGTGGGCCAATTATTTGGCCGGCATGGTCGCCAGATTTAAACGTACTCGATTACTTTCTTTGGGGCTATGTAAAAGCTTTAGTCGAGTACCGTCGTGATGGTACTGAATATGAGGTACGCGAAGCTATTTTAGCGGCCCTTAATACCATTACGCCAGACATGGCGCACCGTGCGACGCAACAAATAATTCGAAGAGCCGAACTCTGCTTACAAGCACGAGGAAGACTTTGAACAGTTATTAAATTAAATTTTGAGAGTGGATTAGGCCTATTGGGGAAACCACTTTAAAAAAACGCGCCAAGCTATCTACCTCAAGGTGGTGTGGAAACGATAGCGTTTCCTTGCCACGAAATAATTTTATTTCGGAAAGATATGAGTAGAACCATCTCAAGCAGAACACAACGATTACATGTTGTTATCGTTACCTCATGTATCGAAATAAGATGTCTTACGGGAACCGCTAGCGGAGGCTTTATACTCTTTAATATGTGTATCGAATATTCTTGTACGAACATTTGTCGGAACCCTGACGAAAAAATCAAAAGAAACCGATAGAAAACGATTGCATTGCATTTTCTGCATTGTATAGTAATTGTGAATAGTAAATTAACGAAAGTTTATAAGCGTAAATTTACACGATAGATTCTTTATGTTTCTTTTTTATAAGTATCTCATTTTCAGCATCCACAATTCTAATTTTATTTCTTATCGTGTTGTACCGTACTTATAAATCTTACATTGATGAAAGGTTACCGTAAATTCACGATTGATTCTCAATCGTTTCCTTTCGTAAGTATATTATTTGCAGCATCAAATTCTCTTATCTTTCTTATCGTTTCCTTTTCCACGAAACGTGAATTAACGGAAGTCTATCATGATTAATATTCACGAGTGACATTTTATTTTCTCCTTTTGCAAGTATCTTATTAGAGAATTACGACGCGCGAGATATTTAGCCACGTACTACGATCTTTGTAATAATACGATAAAAAAATATCCACTCTAATGACTTCAAAATAAATTACGATGCGCTTTCTTATGGTAATTATACCTAGATATCAATGTTATGTCAAGTACCGTTGATACATGTTGGTTGACAACGAAGAGTTTTCTTTCGTAATTATACGATAGACAACTCTAAATTTCTCCTATCATTAATACATCATTGATTACGAAAGATTTTCAATAATTTATTTATGATAGACTCGAACAAAACGATAGAACACGATAAATCTCCATAGGTATTTTATCATATTCCTACGAATGAATACTCTCCTAACAGGAAACGATAGAGAATGATAGAAAACGATATCATTTCTTTCGGATTCGATATAGTGAAGCGATAGATTACGATAAGCATCATCTGAGCGAGAGGTGGAGTCACGCAGCGAGCGGCGAGCGACGCGTGACATTTGTTGCTAAGGCACGTAAACAAATAAGCCATCTTACATACTGTTCCGGCCTACTGATTCCGCCCTACCGCTTTCCACGCGCTCATTAGCCCAGATATTTTAATTAATAACGCGATATATATTGCGCGATAATAATTATTGCGAATTTAGCAAAATGGCATTGAACTTTTTTGTTCATCTCGATCCATTCTACCTTCTCACGAGCGTTGGCACGGGTGCTTTGGGACACCCTGTATATTAAAATCTTTTATATATTAAAATATTATAGAACAATTGTGTGTCAATAAATAATTTACATATATATAAATTGAGAATGAGAAATGTATTTCAAGTAAAATAAAAGTAGAGCCAATAGAGGAAAATCAACAGAAAACACTTCTTTAACTCGATGTTTAAAGTTGAGAGGTTTAAGGTCAGAGAATAAATAAACAGTTTATACGCAGCTGCACTATCTATGATTTATCTATGATTTTTATGGTATTGGCGCATTAACATTTATTTATTTATATAGCTTATATATATTTATGTGTGTATTAATATTGTTTCCACAATGCGATCTTTATAACATCGTGATATAGAAGTATCAAACGTAGCTAGTATATAAGCGTCCGTCATATGGAAAGCTGCCATTTCATCTTGTGGAGTGATAATATCAAGAATTGTGTGTTGTACATCAGAAAGAGAGAAGAGAAAGAGGACAGAAAAGAGGTGCCGGAATTTATATAAATTTATATAAAAAGATCAATACATTAATTATAAAGTACGTATTATTTTTATATAACATAATTCGAGACAAATTTATTTATATATAAAGCAGAATCAATCCTTAATTGTTAAAATATATTTTTGATTATTGTAATGAAAAAAGAACAATTTTCAGATACAGGTATCTTATCGAGTGTAACATAATCTTAAAAAGACATAAAAATATATTTATTATTATATTATTTAAATACATTAATATATTATTTAAAGTTTAAATAGATTAATATATCATTTAAAGTTTAACGTAATTATAAATAAACTAATGTTAATGCGCCAATACCATAAAAATCATAGATAAATCATAGATAGTGCAGCTGCGTATAAATTGTTTATTTATTCTCTGACCTTAAACCTCTCAACTTTAAACATCGAGTTAAAGAAGTGTTTTCTGTTGATTTTCCTCTATTGGCTCTACTTTTATTTTACTTGAAATACATTTTCTCATTCTCAATTTATATATATGTAAATTATTTATTGTCACACAATTGTTCTATAATATTTTAATATATAAAAGATTTTAATATATAAATTTTAATAACTTTTTATAAATTTTTATATTTATAAATAAATAAATTGTTATAAAAATTTAATTATTAAATACAATATATATAAATTTTGAATCAATATTTCATTCTTTCTATGAGATTACAAAGAAAAGACGGTCATCACGAGTAGCGAGCGTCTGGCAGATAGGAATGGAGTGTGTATAATGGTATTTCTAGCTTATTTCTCAAAAATGTGTTGTCGGAATACAACTTTCTTATATACGGTTGGATTCGGAATTAAATAAGCTTTCAGAAATTTTATAAAATAAATTTTAAAATTTTCAAAAATTATGAAGAGGGGAACTTCGAAAAAATTGAAATTTTTGAAAAATTTCTTTGCATTTTTTGTTTTAAAGAACATAAAAACCATAAAACTTTTACTTGAAACATTTTTTAATATTTTTACCGTTTCGACGGTATTAGCTCAGAAATTAAAAAACCGTTTTTTCTCAAGGGGGTGTTTTACCCCCTAAACGTCGAGATACGCCGCTAAAAAAAAATATGGGTCTAATATTTTTCAATGCTCTACAACATATTCAAGACTTATTAAAATCGGTGAGGGACACTTCCGACCGTTCCCTTGTGAGTTACATTCCTCCATATATGGTAATATTTTATAGTCGACTCAATTATGGTTGCTTTCTGTGCATGTGGCACTACGGGAAGATTTTGTCTGAAATCTCCTGCAAATAAAATTACTTTTCCTCCAAATGGTCGAGGATTCTTCATCAAATCCCTGAAGAGTTTATCAACTGCTGTTAAAGCATGTCCAACAATCATGCTCACCTCATCCCATATGATTAGTTTGGCAGTAATCAGTTCTCGTGCAGCTTGAGAATTTCCTCTGATATTAGATTTAGCTCCATCATCAATTGGGATTGAAAGCTTGAACAGGGAGTGATAGGTTCTTCCTCCTTTTAAAAGTGTGGCTGCAATTCCAGTTGAGGCACATGAAAGAACTATCTCGTTTCTTCCTTGAATAACACTCAAAAATGTGTTAAATAGGTAGGTTTTACCACTTCCTGCAAACCCGTCAATAAAAAATAACCGCTGAGGTTAATGTTCATTTTCAATCGCTCGCATGACTATATCGTACACGTGCTTTTGCTCAGCATTTAGTGTCGATAATAGATAATCACCACAGATTCTTTCTTCATCCACATTATACTCTGTTACGTAAATATTTACTGGAGTTGGATTTGACAATTGGAAGTTCTCACAGCTACTTCCATTATTTATCAGAATTTCTTGTATATGGTTTAAAGCCATATTTTCAGGATTAACAACATTATTATGTACAAAGTCCTCAATCATGAAATCCTTGTATTTATTCCAAATAGTTGGTACATCTATTGGAGTTCCAAAGATGCAAATGTAGGCAAATAGTTCTCGAAGTTGTGCAGGCATATTTGATTCTATTGCGTCCTCCAGAGTTTTTTCCCAAAGATTATCAGTTTTTACCAAATTTTTTGCAATTGCTGCATTCTTAAACGTCTCATAAAGAACTCCATTTACAGTTCTCAAATCTTCAAAACGTTTAGCTTTAACCACATGGAGTAGAAGAAGACGAAGATAAAATCTCTCAATATCTTTTATGCTTACTGTATAGAGTCTTGAAATTATTTTGTCACCACCTTTTTTGCGTGGCTTCCACGGCTTAGTTTCTTTTTTATCATAGACATAATGATAAGGAATATGTGTGTAAAAAAATGCACCGCATTTTCATCAGATTGATTTAATTTAAACCATGCAGTCAGCGTAGTATCTCGAGTGAGCTCTCTTTGAGCAGCTTGCTCTTCATTTCCCGCTCGGAAATAAACCATTTGGCGATTAGGCAAATGAACTGCCAGTCTTATTACTGTGTGAGACTTCATGAACAGATCATATCCGTTCAGTCTCCACATTGCTTCTGGAGCACTAACATATCTAGCATCCAGAAATGAGTTAACTTCATCTATTTTAATTAGCCTTGTGCCATCTCGTGCTTGCACTTCAATTGCAGCACAGTCAAATCCTTTGTGAATATATTCATATAAATATTTTACGCTCTTCACTGATGAACATATTTCCAAATTGATATGTCGATCATATTTCATAATTAAATATGGTGAATATGGTACCACCCATCGATTATCAATTTCTTTGCCTCTGACGATGTATTTTTTTCCAAAATTCCTTCGTTGATACATGGGATATCCATTCACATTAATATAAGTTTCTTCACGAAACTCTTTTGGAAAACCTTTTGAACATTTTCCATCGTCTCCAGTGCAAGGATATCTCTGGGAGGGATCTCCACAAGGACCATGAATCATGTGCTTCAAAACTTTTACATTAAGTTCTGGATATCTTTCTTCGTCAGGGATTTCAGCCCATACCATCATGTCAATGACTTCTTGAAGTCGAGGCTTATCTTCATCATTCAACATTGCAAGTAAATGAAAATGTGGAAGTCTTCTTTTTTGAAACTCAATCACATCTGCATAAGCTATAATATTTCCAAAAATATTATTTTGGATTAGATCTTTTAAAACTTCTCTGACATCGTCAAAGGTCGTTAAATGTTTTAGCGACCAAATCAGGTCTAAATTCTATTAAACATCCATCAAGATTATCTTAAATTTCGGGGCATTGAGGATTGCAAGTCATCGTAAGAAAAATGTTTGGTTTACCAAACTTTCTGACCAGAGACATGGCATCTTGGTACCTTTCTTGCATGTTTCTTGGACTGCCCATAAATGAAGATGGTAATATTACAGGTATACCAGCTTTAATTCTTTCATTTTGTGCTCGATTATCTAGGTGATCCATTAATCCCGAATAAAGTTCTGCTCTTAATTGAGGTTGATTTAATTTAATATAATTAAGCCTATTGGCTTCAGTTTTCATATAAGCATCAAGTATAAATTGACATCTCAACTTGCCTGCATTTGTAAATTGACTAAATTCAGCTCTTAGTGTCAGCAGGTGAGCATAATAATTTATTTGAGTTACTTTGAATCCTGGATATTTAGGATTATATGATTTAAGTTCTGAATGCCATTCATCGTTACCATATGGATATAACAAAGGATAACACATTGGGTCACATCTTTTGTCCAGAATTGATATTTGTTGAACATCGTTCGAATTTTTGTTATAAATCCGAATGTTATAAATTCTCAAATGGAGGCTCACCATCAACATTCTGAAAAACCACGGCTATTTCATTAGCTCGTGGAGCATTGTATCTTTTTTGATCGTGTTGAGGATCATTTCGAAAGGACAACATTAAATTTATGGCTTCATTGCCTCTCGGATTAAGATCTTGTTCAACTTGACGCATCATCTTAAAAGTCTTAGCAAATTCATTGCATTGGATCATAAAGCATGACAAATCTTTTATTAGGGCTGGATCACAGCCTTGATTGGCTTTATTATTCATTCTATGATTAATAGCTTCTTCTGTATCTAAAAAGTAAAGCTGCGCAAAGCGCGGAGCTTGTCCATCCGCTGGGCGCATTGATATCGAGGTCAAATGATATTGCCCATGAATCTTCAAGCAATAAGGAGCATTGTTCACAACATCCAATGAATTTCTATTGCCCGGGGCACCCATGGAAGCCATAGCTAAAGCGCTGTTATATGAACGAATATTATCAAGGAAATTTTTTGATGCAAAATCATTTCCCATATATAATTTTTTAAGAAAATCAGGACAATTTATTGGCTTTAATTGAAGCTTGCCCTTTTGGCAACAATATGTAAATTTTCCATCTTTAGATTTTTCACATGCAAAGTTTAACGATTTGCAAAATTGGCATTCTACATTCATTTGGCCAAGTGTATGAACTGACACATTTATTTCATGATCCTTGACAATTAACGCAATGTGATTATTTAATTGTCTAGCATGATGCCTTTCTTGAGTATATCTTTGGGCATCAGCTTCAAGTCGTTTAATCCTTGCGTCGTCATTTTCATCGGCCCTCTGCTGAGCATGTCTCTGAGCATCAGCTTCTAGTCGTTTAATCCTTGCGTCGTCATTTTCATCAGCCCTCTGCTGAGCATGTCTCTGAGCATCAGCTTCAAGTCGTTGAGAACTTTCCTCCGAACTCTCAATTTTTCGCCTTTGTCGTGAGCGCCTTATCTGTCTGTCTGACCGCGAACTACTTATTCATTAATTGATCGATTTTCTTAATAGATCTTTTCTTTCTCGTGCTTACTCTATTTTATATTAATTCTTTGTATAAGTGCACAGCAGCCTTTTTTTACAGGCGCACAGCAGCTCTGTATCGACAGATAGCAGCCGTTTTTTACAGGCGCACAGCAGCCTTTTTTACAGGCGCACAGCAGCTCTGTATCGGCGCACAGCAGCCGTTTTTTAAAGGCGCACAGCAGCCTTTTTTTACAGGCGCACAGTAGCCTTTTTGTATGATTTAATTGAATCTCGGATATCTGAGAAATAATTTTTTTTATATAAGAAAAATTTAATAAAATTGTAATTATTAATGTAAAAATATTAATTGCAAATATTTAACACAATTATTACAAATATTTAAACATATTTATTTCGTTACCATGGTAACATTTTTATCCGCAATATTCATATTATACGCGTAACACATCTTCAACTGTTTTTTGGAGCTCATATTTTGCACATCTCTTAACGACGTACAATCGTGTAAAAATGTCTAAAGAGACCAAAAAGGGCAACGAAAATGCGTGCAATTCGAATCATCATAATGTAAGTAAATTTTAATTTTAGAGAAAGAGAAAAAGCGAGAGGAGTGACAAAGTGAAAAATAGAGAATAAGATTGAGAGAGAGAGAGAGAGAGAGAGAGAGAGAGAGAGAGAGGAGAGAGGGAGAGAGGGAGAGAGGGAGAGAGGGAGAGAGGGAGGGAGAGAGGGTGGGAAGATGGGAGGGAGAGAAAGAGAGGGATGGTGAGGGGGAGAGAGGAGAGGGGGCGATGGAGGGGAGAGATGGGGAGGGGAGAGAGGGAGAGAGAGAGATTGACTGGCTGATTGATTGATTGATTGAGAGAGAGAGGGGGAGAAAGAGAGAGAAAGAGAGAGAGAGACAGGAGGTGAGAGACATGGTGAAAGGGGGGAGGGGCAGAGGGAAGAGAGAGAGAAGATAATTAATTTTTTTTTAAATTGATAACGACCAAATCAGCCTTGAGACAGAAAATGACCTCAAGGTTAAATTATTAAACATTCTAAAACAACTAGATGCGGCTTTAGCTGCGAATAAGCAGCTGCCGCTGCAACAGCAGCCGCACCAGCAGCAGCCGCAGCAAGAGCAGCCGCAGCAGGAGCAATCGCTGCAGCAGCAGGAGCAGCCGCAGCAAGAGCAGCCACTTCTCCAAAAAAATAATAATCTGCAATGTAAGTGTAAAAATAAATAGTTAATCATATTAAATACAATAATAATAATATAATAATATAAATATAATAATGTGTTATTTTTGTTACAGTGAAACAGAAAACTGTCCGTTGGGCAAGAGGTGGACGCGGGCGTTTAAATCGCGAACGCGGTAGTCGCAGAGGAGGACGTGGAGGAAATACAATTGTTATAAATATGTAGTAAGTATCATAAATATGTAATAAAATAATTTTAAAAATATAACAAAATTTTAATAACATTATTTAATTATTATAACTTTTATTTTACAGAAATACTTGGCGTTTATTTTTGCACAATCGCTATGTTCATAAAACTATTAGGATACGAATAGACGTAGAACTTTCTATGAAAAACTATTACAATGAGACTTACATGTATCTTTATTACATATAACATAAAACGAATAGATATCGATATACTAAAGGTAAAACGTTTACTTGACTAATGTTATGTTTCTGTGAGTTTATATATATATATATATATATATATATATATATATATATACAGGGTGTTTCAGAATAATGGGGACTAATCTCGTGTGCAGATAGAGCGGACTGAACTGAGTCGAAAAGTCCTCTACCATTTTGCAATTTTCGCAATAGTTAATGAATTATTAATGATTAAAAATCGCCGTATTAGCCCGGCCAACCGCCAAATGCAAGCGCGCGGCGAGATGCGGCCGCCCAGGATCGAGGTTGCTAGGCGCGCGGGGAGTTGTTTATTACAGGCGGCGAGGTGCTACACACAGAAAAATATCATTCTATTGTTA
>OZ020544.1:1341717-1385372 GCA_963971435.1 Lasius platythorax | reverse complement strand
TGAAAGACATGGTGATAGTTGCACGCACGTACGCACACACGCACGCACGTATATATTTTTTAATGTCTTACTATACTTTGCAAAAATTTGTGAAATCCGTCTAAAAAAGACATCACAGATGAAAAAAAAAGCGCTAAGTATATCTTTCTCCAGCCAAAATAGTTCTTTACAAAAATTAATCGCCATCAAAGATATTATCTTTTCAAAAAGTATATAAATTATATATTTTTTACCTTAACAAAAATTAATCGCCATTAAAAATATTTCTTCTCAAAAATTATATTTATAAATTATATTTTATCTTTATTAATAAACGGGAAAAAACTTAAAATATTAGCATCAAAAAGAAGTGAAATAAAAAAATCACGTTTAGAAAAATATAATGTATAATATTCAGATGAATTATTTTCTATAATATTAGAGTAAATCTATTTAATGTAAGATGCAGAAAAAATTAAAACTGCGAAATTTTGCATTCTTTTATCTATCTAATATTGCATTCTATTCTATTTGCAGAAGAAAATGAAATGCAATAAAATATACATATATGTATAGTATAGTAGGGGGTGTAAATATATATGCAATAAAATATATATATAGTATAGTAGGGGGTGTAAATATATATATATATGATAAACTTTATTTATATCTCTAAATAATTATTCATATTTATTTAATCCAAATATACTCAAACGTATATTCAAGAAAAGATAATACGACACAAAATGTCAAAAATTTAAAAATTAAAGTTTAATGCAAAAAAATTTAAAGTTAAAAAAATAACAGTTAAAAATTAAAGTGAAAAATTAAAGGAAACATATTTTATGCAAAAATTTATAGTTAAAAGGATAAAAGCTAAAAATTAAAGTTAAAAAAATAAAGGTAAAAAAATTACATTTGCAAAAAACTTAGCGCTGTTTTTCTAATTATATATTTTCAATATATTTATACAGGGTGTTTCAAAATTGCACGGCACTATTCTAGGGACGCGTTCTCGGCTAAAATAAACAAAATTGTTCATATAAACATAGGTCTCAAACTTATTTATTATCAAGATATTAAAGAGTAAAAATAACCATTCAAAGTGATTTTTCATGTAATTTATTCAAGTAATTCTTTTTCAGAGTTTGCAGTTCGTTGAAATCTTTGTCGACCAGTTGTCATAAAAACCTCTAATAGCCACATCACACTATTAGAAATATATCTTTATCCTTTAATACCTCGATAATAAATAAGTTTGAGATATATGTTTATATGAACTTTTGTGTTTATTTTGACCTAGAGAACGCGTCCCTAGAATAGTGCCGTACAATTTTGAAACACCCTGTATAAATATATACAATAAATATTATTTACATTTCTAAATATTTAATCATATCTATTTAATTCAAATATACTCAAACGTATATTCAAGAAAAAATATTACAAAACACAAAAAATTAAAATTAGAAAATAAAAAAATTTTAAGTTAGAAGGAAACTAAAAAATTATAGTTAAAAATTAAAGTAAAAAAATTTAATGCGAAAAATTTAAAGTAAAAAAAATAAAAATTAAGAAATGGATTAAAAGGATAAAATTAAACTTTTAATGCAAATTTAAAGTTAAAAAAATTACAGTTAAAAGATTTTATGCAAAAATATTTATAGTTAAAAAAATAAAAGCTAAAATTGAAGTTAAAAAAATAAAGGTAAAAAAATTTCATTTGCAAAAAAACTTGGAAAAACAGTGCTAAGTTTTTTGCAAATGTAATTTTTTTACCTTTATTTTTTTAACTTTAATTTTTAGCTTTTATCCTTTTAACTATAAATTTTTGCATAAAATATGTTTCCTTTAATTTTTCACTTTAATTTTTAACTGTTATTTTTTTAACTTTAAATTTTTTTGCATTAAACTTTAATTTTTAAATATCAAATAATTAAGATATAAATAAAGTTTATCATATATATATATATATTTACACCCCCTACTATACTATATATATATTTTATTGCATATATATTTACACCCCCTACTATACTATACATATATGTATATTTTATTGCATTTCATTTTCTTCTGCAAATAGAATAGAATGCAATATTAGATAGATAAAAGAATGCAAAATTTCGCAGTTTTAATTTTTTCTGCATCTTACATTAAATAGATTTACTCTAATATTATAGAAAATAATTCATCTGAATATTATACATTATATTTTTCTAAACGTGATTTTTTTATTTCACTTCTTTTTGATGCTAATATTTTAAGTTTTTTCCCGTTTATTAATAAAGATAAAATATAATTTATAAATATAATTTTTGAGAAGAAATATTTTTAATGGCGATTAATTTTTGTTAAGGTAAAAAATATATAATTTATATACTTTTTGAAAAGATAATATCTTTGATGGCGATTAATTTTTGTAAAGATAACCGTATACTAGAGAGAAAAATAATAAACTCAATATTAAACATGAAATATAAATGTCGTACCTATTTCATTCAATAATTGTATTTTTTCCCTTTTTCTTTCTCTATTTCCTTATCACTCTTCGACTCTTTTATTTTGTTTAATATTTTTTATCCTTGCACATGTGTATGCGTCAATTTGAATTGGATGCGAGTGTGATGTTGTATTACTTAACTGAAAATAATTAACGATGAATCCATTTCATACAAACAATGGCCACGAGGTAGTAAAAATTTATATATATTGCTTTTAGAACATCTTTCACTTACAGAAACAGAGATATAAGCGTATATTATTCATTATATGTATGTATAACTGTATACTAGAGAGAAAAATAATAAACTCAATATTAAACATGAAATATAAATGTCGTACCTATTTCATTTAATAATAGCATTTTTTCCCTCTTTCTTCCTCTATTTCCTTATCTCTCTTGGACTCTTTTCATTTTGTCTTTTTAATATTTATTCTTGCATATGTATATGCGTCAATTTGAATTGGATACTAGTGTGATGTTGTGTTACTTAACTGAAAATAATTAACGATGAATCTATTTTATATAAACAATGGCCACGAGGTAGTAAAAATTTATATATATATTGTTTTTAGAACATCTTTCACTTTACAGAAGCAGAAATATAAGCGTATATTATTTATTATATGTATGTATAACTGTATACTAGAGAGAAAAATAATAAACTGAATATTAAACATGGAATATAAATGTCGTACCTATTTCATTGAATAATTGCATTTTTTTCCCTCTTTCTTTCTTTATTTCCTTATCACTCTTCGACTCTTATATTTTGTATTTTTAATATTTATCCTTGCATATGTGTATGCGTCAATTTGAATTGGATGCGAGTGTGAATTGATGAGTGTGTGTTGTGTTACTTAACTGAAAATAATAAAAAAATACAACACAAAGTATCCTTATTCAAATGTTATTATTCAAAGCTGTAATAGGATTATTTTATATAACTTATCTTGTTTCGACCTCGACCGCGGATTTACTCGAGGTTCGATTTTATATATGCCGGATCGCCCTGATCGGGGCGCGAAGCGCGATGCGGAGAGCGGAAGCGAAGGAAACGGAAATAGACGAGATCAATGAAGAATTAACAGAATAATAGAACTCACAAAAGAACGTATATTTATAATCGTAACTGAATTATACAAAAAAAAACTAAAAAGAAAAGTCTATATACAAGGCGAGAGTGAGCGAGTCGACCGATTAATGGTTATTAATGTATATCGAAAATTATATATACAGGGTGTCCCAGTAACTCTGTTACAAGACAATATCTCCGTTACCGTTAATGATACGCGGAAATACCCAAGGAATAAATTGTTTGGTTCGGAGGGACACATATTGTAAAGGGTATCATTTTTTTCTCAAGGTTATATTTTTGGAGATTTTTAGGTCATCGATATTTTTTTAAACGAGACTGTATATTTCTATTATTATAGTGTAATAGCTGAGGTCGAGACGAATCCAACGACCTATAATACAATGACTCTCATGTGACCTTGAGTACGAAAAAATCAGAAATTCTGGGGAATGGACGCGAATAATGAAATAAGTACAATAGAAAAATTAGTAAAGGAAAATTTATTGTAATAAGTGTTCAAAATTATTTCCATTTACTTCTAAACATTTGTTAATTCGATTATGAAGAGAGCGTCGCACAATGATTGAAATAGATGTACAACATGACGATTGTTGTTAAGAATGCAAGCGGCAAGTGAAGTAAAGTGAAACTGTGTCAACTATGAAAAATGTTGATTTAATTTATTAATTATTTCAGAGGACGATATAGATATAGAAATTGATATGGAGGAAGAACGAAATAATGAGCGGCCAATGCTGCTCATTATGAGGGAAATTGTGAAGGAGCAGCGGCGGTTGCGGCAAGAGGTTGCGGCGGTTCGGCGGTTACATCAGCCACAGCATCAGCCGCAACAGCAGCCGCAACAGCAGCCGCAACAGCAGCCGCAATAGCAGCCGCAACAGCAGCCGCAACAACAGCAACAACAACAACAGCAGCAGGAGCAAGAGCAGGAGCAGGAGCAGCTCCTTATAGATCCACGTATGTATTTTCTATAATTTTTTCCTTCTTATATGTATATGTATAATATATGTATAATGATGTACTAATTTTTTTTTACTATTTTAGATGCACACAGACACCGGCGGGGAGCAGGAAAGGCGAGAGCTCGGTGGTACACCCTACGCGGCCGACAATTTTTTGGCGGACGTGGTGGCCGATGTAATCGTGGTGGCCGCGGTAATCGTGGTGGCCGCGGTGGTCGTGGCGGCCTCGTTATTAAAAATTATTATCTCAATTAATATTATTATTATTATCATTATTATTATTCATTAAAATTATTATTATATTATATTATTTTTACTATTATTAAAATTACTATTATTACAATTACAATTATTATTATATTATATTATTATTATTACAATTATTATTATATTATTATTTTTATATGATAAATTTATACTATTAATAAATTTTTTAAAAAGTTCTTACTATACTTCTTTTTTTGCAAAAATATGTGAAATCCGTCTAAAAAGGACATCACAGATGTAAAAAAGCGCTAAGTATATCTTTCTCTAGCCACAATAGTTCTTTACAAAAATTAATCGCCATCAAAAATATTATCTTCTCAAAAATTATATTTATAAATTATATTTACAAAAATTAATCGCCATCAAAAACATTATCTTCTCAAAAATTGTATTTATAAATTATATTACCATCAAAAATATTATCTTCTTAAAAATTATATTTATAAATTTTATTATACTAGCCAAAATAGTTCTTTACAAAAATTAATCGCCATCAAAAATATTTCTCAAAAATTATATTTATAAATTATATTTTATCTTTATTAATAAAAAAACTTAAAATATTAGCATCAAAAAGAAGTGAAATAAAAAAATCACGCTAAGTAAATTTAGAAAAATATAATGGATAATATTCAGATTAATTATTTTTATAGAACAGATCTATTTTGCAGAAAATATTCAAATTGCGAAATTTTGCATTCTTTTATCTATCTAATATTGCATTCTATTCTATTTACAGAAGCAAGTGAAATGCAATAAAATATATATATAGTATGCTATATATAGTATGCTCACCCCCCTACTATGGTAGGGGGTGTAAATATATATATAATAAACTGTATTTATATCTCTAAATAATTATTCATACTTATTTAATCCAAATATACTTAAACGTATATTCAAGGAAAGATAATACGACAAAAATGTAGAAAATTTAAAAATTAAAGTTTAATGCAAAAAAATTTAAAGTTAAAAAGATAACAGTTAAAAAATTAAAGTTAAAAAAATTAAAGGAAACATATTTTATGTAAAAATTTATAGTTAAAAAGATAAAAGCTAAAAATTAAAGTTAAAAAAATAAAGGTAAAAAAATTACATTTGCAAAAACTTAGCGCTGTTTTTCCAATTATTATATACTGTTTTTCCAATTATATATTTAAAAATATTTATATACATATATATACAGTAAGTTTTATTTACAATTCTAAATATTTATTTATATTTATTTAATTGAAATAAACTCAAACGTATATTCAAGAAAAGGTATTACATCGTAAAATTCTATTGATGGATTGTGTAACGATCATTTATTATCTGTTATCAAAGTTCATTCTTTTATGATCTTATTATTTCACAATCCGTCAGTATTATTTTGTACACCCTTCTGTAAACATAATGCTGAAAATGTTCCAAAGGAAGGACCAAAACGTTCAAGTTCAAGTAAATAAAGAAGATTACAACCAAAGTCTTAGCGTTTGAGTTCTTGCGCCCGGCTCTCACTTGCCAATTCCTCTTATCCTGATACATGAGTATAATAGAGCCTTTTACTTTAATTTATTATAATGCAAATTTAAAGTTACAAAAATTACAGTTAAATAATTAAAGTTAAAAAATTAAAGTAAAAATATGTTATGCAAAAATTTATAGTTAAAAAAATAAAAGCTAAGAAATTAAAGTTAAAAAATAAAGGTAAAAAATTTCATTTGCAAAAAACTTGAAAAAACAGCGCTAAGTTTTTTGCAAATGTAATTTTTTTACCTTTATTTTTTTAACTTTAATTTTTAGCTTTTATCTTTTTAACTATAAATTTTTACATAAAATATGTTTCCTTTAATTTTTTAACTTTAATTTTTTAACTGTTATCTTTTTAACTTTAAATTTTTTTGCATTAAACTTTAATTTTTAAATATCAAATAATTAAAACGAAGTCGCCAGTGATGAGTAAAAATATATAAAATTTATTAAAAAGCGACCTGACTGGCCAATACAAGAATTTTAACACGACGTTTCGGCCCTTGGGTACGGGCTCTTATCATTAGTCATACCACGGCTTTCGCTTTGACAGCTTGAAAGCAACACTTGATAAGGGCCCGTACCCAAGGGCCGAAACGTCGTGTTAAAATTCTTGTATTGGCCAGTCAGGTCGCTTTTTAATAAATTTTATATATTTTTAATTTTTAAATTTTCTACATTTTTGTCGTATTATCTTTCCTTGAATATACGTTTGAATATATTTGGATTAAATAAATATGAATAATTATTTAGAGATATAAATACAGTTTATTATATATATATTTACACCCCCTACCATAGTAGGGGGGTGAGCATACTATATATAGCATACTATATATATATTTTATTGCATTTCACTTGCTTCTGTAAATAGAATAGAATGCAATATTAAATAGATAAAAGAATGCAAAATTTCGCAATTTTAATATTTTCTGCAAAATAGATCTATTCTATAAAAATAATTAATCTGAATATTATCCATTATATTTTTCTAAATTTACTTAGCGTGATTTTTTTATTTCATTTCTTTTTGATGCTAATATTTTGTTTTTTTATTAATAAAGATAAAATATAATTTATAAATATAATTTTTGAGAAATATTTTTGATGGCGATTAATTTTTGTAAAGAACTATTTTGGCTAGTATAATAAAATTTATAAATATAATTTTTAAGAAGATAATATTTTTGATGGTAATATAATTTATAAATACAATTTTTGAGAAGATAATATTTTTGATGGCGATTAATTTTTGTAAATATAATTTATAAATATAATTTTTGAGAAGATAATATTTTTGATGGCGATTAATTTTTGTAAGGAACTATTGTGGCTAGAGAAAGATATACTTAGCGCTTTTTTTTACATCTGTGATGTCTTTTTTAGACGGATATATATATACATATATATTTATATAAAATAATCATATATAATAGAGAAGAAAAGAGATTTATTAAATATAAACACTTATAGTTTGTGCTCGCTATATCAGTAAAAATAGCCCTGAAGGGCGGGCCAGGCGGTATGTGGCCGGGCGGCACGTGGCCGGGTGGCACGTGGCCGGGTGGCACGTGGCCGGGCGGCACGTGGCCGGCTTCAATGAGCGGCATAGGTATTGCTGCAAAAAATGTATATATATATATATATATACAGGGTGATCCATTTTAACTTAGGCAGCCAAATAACTCGAAAAATAAGCACACTACGAAAAAATGTTTAGAATCAAAATTTGGTCATTTCGAGGGGGACGTACAATGACGTTAAAATGAGCCCCCCCACCCCTCCCCCTGGGCGGTGAGGGGGGGCAAGTTTGAAATCTTAAATAGGAACCCCTATTTTTCATTGCATATTCTTGTAGCTTATCTCGAGAGCTTTCCAAAACACTATAATTAAGTTATTTTTCATTGAGTACTTTTCGAGTTATAAGGCTTGAAATTTACAGTATTTTGACATAAAATACAAAATATCGTGTAAAACATTCAGTTTTCGGTAATCTTACCTTAATACTTTTATGCATAAAATAATAAGACCAATCAATTGGTGTAAAGAAAACACATAATTGCTTTCAAAAAAAGTATGCAGTTGCATGTTGCAAATTACATACTTTTTCTTAATAGCAACTATGTGTTTTTTTACACCAATTGATTGGTCTTATTATTTTATGCATAAAAGTATTAAGGTAAGATTACCGAAAACTGAATGTTTTACACGATATTTTGTATTTTATGTCAAAATACTGTAAATTTCAAGCCTTATAACTCGAAAAGTACTCAATGAAAAATAACTTAATTATAGTGTTTTGGAAAGCTCTCGAGATAAGCTACAAGAATATGCAATGAAAAATAGGGGTTCCTATTTAAGATTTCAAACTTGCCCCCCCTCACCGCCCAGGGGGAGGGGTGGGGGGGCTCATTTTAACGTCATTGTACGTCCCCCTCGAAATGACGAAATTTTGATTCTAAACATTTTTTCGTAGTGTGCATATTTTTCGAGTTATTTGGCTGCCTAAGTTAAAATGGGTCACCCTGTATATATTATACGTACATATAGCAATAATATTTATATACGTATATGTAAAAACACAAGAGGTTATTAGAGGTTATAAAAATTCGTTGCTTATAAAAATTACAATTGTAAATATCATATATCAATAATTAATGCTTTATATAAATGTGAAAGGCAATATTTTAATAAGTAAATCCGTATATAGTATGACATATGTACATGTACATATAAAAATGCATATATAAATGAAAAGAAAAATTACTTACCGTGCTCGCGATTCGTCATCACGCAAACATTAAGATACTGTCGAGTGCAATGAGCATTTGCAATAGTGTATCGCGCGACTTATGAAATGCTTTTATGTGATTGCGATTGGTGCGTTGATTTTGATGCGTTTATGGCAATAATTTATTCTCGTGTATCTAATATAGTTTAGTATAGTTTTCAGTACAGTGCATTAGAGTACATGCAGAGTATACAGAGTGCTTTATGTTCTTAGTGTTGAGGTTGTTTATAACTGTTTATTGTTTTTATAATTGTATTAGTATTATTTAGATGCATACGAAAAACATTATTATACTCACTATGCTTAAATATACTAATAACAAGAAAATCCTGTCGATAAGACGTATTTCTTTGTCAAAGAGAATGCGTCATGCGCGACAAGCGCATAAAACTAATTTTTTCTTGAACAAAGAAAGAATTGTCGAGGATTCCGAAGAAAGATCCAGATCGGAATTATCGAAATTAATGGAAATTTCAGGTACGTCACATCAATAAGCATGCGAAAATAAGAGAAATGTTGACAACGACACGTTGACATCGCAATCACTATCTGCTATGGATACGTTTTCTCAATTATCTATCGATGCATGTGTTACGTCCAGACTCGTGGAAGGGAGAGTCAATGGAAGGACGTAATCTACGTAATCTCTAAGCAGACTCTCTATGGAGCGTGCCTTCGAGTCGAACGATCTTACCCAAGGGCCCGAACAGGTCAACGACCGGAAAAGTTGCTTTTACGCTGTCGGCAGGCCCGTTCGTTCGGTGGTCCCTTTTACACTAAATTCGGAATATAAATTATCGCTAATATGCGGGCTGGGCCCTCGCGAAATCACTAACACTAAATTCGCGACGACATCAGAACGACGCGACTCGGACACACTGTACGCGGCTAACACAGACTCACGACGGAATAGCCTCACCGGTCCGGTTGCTCCTCGGTCCTTGGGACCTCCGTGATGTCACCGTCCGACAGCTTACAGGATCCGCGACAACGTTAATGGGCTCTCTCTCTCGACACACATGTCTTGTCAAGCGTTCGCGCATGTCTAACCTGTAAGGATCGCACGATCCAGGATCGATAATCCGGGGCCAGCTCCTAACTGCGCGCCCGGGGGGTGCGTAATCGCGCGACCAATCACGTACGCGCGCCGCTTATCGCCGCCGCGCGACGAACATAACGCTCTACCAGGGGGCCTACGCGCGCCCCCGGCCTTTATCGGCTGAATCTTTTCGACCACCTTTATCGCCTTTTCGGCGCGCCGCAAAATACATTCCGACGGCAGGGTGTATCGCCGTTAGTAGTTGGAAGTCGGCAGGTCGGGCTGCGCCGGCTCCGCGAACAATTTCGCCTTCTTTCTTGGGGCGCCTTCGCCGCCCGCTCCACGAGGCGGCCTTGTCCCGCGAGGATCCGCTTACTTCCCGACGTCCTGTGTTCGCCGGTGTTCGCTCCCAAACAAATATTCTCGACCGTCGTGACCTTTTCCCGGATCGCCAAATAATTATTATGCTGAGGAATTGTCGAAGCTGACTCGTCCCCGAATTCCGGTGATTTTCCGTCGTTCGACTGGTTTCCTTGCTGTTGTCGGGGCCGCGGGGCCGGATGCTCGCTGAGGCTCTCCTCGTCGTAAAAAAGATAAAACGCAAAACGAAATTAAACCTTAATTAATTACAATTATATTTCGCCTCTCCGGAGATTTCGGTACGGATCTCAGTTTTTGAGCCTGGCGCGACCGCTCGACTTTTGCCACGCAATATAAAAGGGTGCGGTGGACGCGCGTCGGGACGGCAACGTCACAATATATAGGGTTGTATATTTAAATATGTATGTATGTGTGTATTTTTCTTGACGAGAGTAATGAAGTGGGGAGAGATTGGTAAGGAAAAAGGTCGCGGATCCAAACCTGCAAAGGCGGTGAATCCGGACTGACCGTTAAGAAAAGTCACGGATCCAATGCTGCGAAAGCAACGAATCCGGAATGACTATTGAAAAAAAAATCACGGATCCAATGCTGCGAAAGCAATGAATCCGGAATGACTTGTTAAAATAAAGGAGGGTCACGGATGGAGGATGGAGATTCAAAAGGAGAGTTTAATTGTTAAATTCTGGTAATTAATTTAATGATTAACTAAATTCGGATTAAATAATTAAATTTAGATTTAATTTATGGTGAATAAATTTATTTCACCCTTAAAACGCAAGTGTTGTTTCAAAACTACAGAGAAAGAGTATGAATGGTATTTTGAAATGCTTAGGTCACTTACTACTTGTTGAGGTAATGACAAGATTTTATGTGATGGCCTCGGGTGAACGTGGTCCTCGCTGTTTCGGTCGGACAGGTCGTGAGCACTGCGCTTGAGTTTATAACTCGCGTGTTTCGCACTTCAAGAATTCGGTTAATAGCTGATAATAAATGGTCAATAGTATATGCTTAACGGTGAATCTCAAGGTGATGCTTGATAATGATACTCGGTAATAGTGAAGCTTGATAGATGGTACACTAGTGATCATAGGTGAAAAAATCTTCGGTTTATATTTCGTTCTTACTTACCCCTTCCCGTGGGATAATTTGTGATAATGTAGTGAATCAGAGGACGTCCTCTAAAAATGGAAAGTCTTAGAATTTATCGGCGATATTTATTTAGTGTTACTTTTGATCGGTTGGGCAACTCTTACTCTAGTACAGAGTTCACGGGGGATTAACTGGTTGTTTACTTCTATTGCATCGGGCGTTCGTCTAATTTCTTAGTTTTGTCTGTCGGCTTGCCTTTATCAGGCGCGTGATGCAAGATGTTTTTCGGATCTCTGACTGATGGTCGCGTATATTCGTCAGTTATTATTTGCTTAGATTTCTTAATTTCTAACGTCGGTTAATCTTTATCAGAAAGATGAGGCAAGCTGTTTTTCAGATCCGTCCCTTTCCTTATTATGATTTATTACGACAATCTATGTTTCGAAATTAAAGAAACAAACGCGTTTGCTCGAGTTAGGAAAGAAAAGAATCGTGGAGTCCACAGGACGTAACACATGCGCGACACAGAAAATTCAATCAGAAAAAGTCATTGATATTTTCGATGATGATTCTGTGGGATCTATGTCGGACGTTCACGAATTATGCAAAAATGCGAGTTTGTCGAACGAGTCGCACGCATATATGGATGAGAGAAATGCGGCAGATAATGATGCGTAGACATCACAGTCATTTAATACATTTTCTGAAAATTCTGCAGATGCATGCACATTTATGGAATCGGAAAATACAATGCAAAGCAATATGGATGATATCGAAGATATTGAAGATATTGAAGATAATATCGAAAATATTGAAGATATCGAAAATATTGAAAATATTGAAGATATTATCGAAAATATTGAAGATATCGAAAATATTGCTTTGCATGTTGATGGGAACATCGACGTAAATCGTTTGTGTTCTGCAGAGATTAGTGGACGACGTATCGTCAATTTCGGGCATGTTTTTGCTGAATTGCAGACTGTCCACTCATTGAATCGGCGAATGTCGTTTCAATGATCTTGTAATAACCAAAACAAAATGTCACGGTCTGAAAACCCAATTTTTTGTCGAATGTCAAATGTGTCACTTCAGAGATAATTTTTGGAGTGAATTGACAGACGACAGAATATTGGATGTCAATAGAGGTGCCGTATGCGAAACTATATTGACAGGGATTGGTCATAAGCAGCTTGAAGAACTTCTTGCTGCTGTGGATGTTCCATGCATGAGTAATAAAACCTATTTAAATCATCATAATGAAATGTCGGAAGCCTTTGCCGCCGCTGCGGAAGAAGAAATGCGCGTGGCTGGCGAAGAGGAAAGACGTTTAGCAAATGAAAGAGGAGATGTCGTTAATGGCATTCCACATATTCCCGTAATAACAGACGGCTCGTGGATGAAGAGATCCTATCGCAGTGGTAGTTATGATTCTCCATCTGGAGCAGCTATTCTTACGGGATATTATTCCCAAAAAGTTTTATTTGTTGGTGTTAGAAATAAATATTGTGTTATTTGCGCAAGAGCAGTTAAACTTTCTTTGAAACCGAAAGAATATAAATGCTTTAAAAATTGAGGAAATAATCAAAGTTCTACAAGTATGGAAAGCGATATAATCCTCGAAGGCTTCCGACATAGTTTATAAATGCATGGATTAATTTAGAATAAATTTATTGGTGACGGAGATAGTAATGTAGCAAAAAAATTTAAAGACTTCCCACCGTAATATTGTTTCTTCCCACCCGAATATTGTTGTGGAGAAGATTGAATGCACGAATCATCTTCTCCGCAATTTGTGTAATAAAATACGTGAAGCGGGTAGTAGTGGTGGTAGAAATATCTCAAAATTAAAAAAAATTACAAACAGCGTGATGAAAATTCGAAACGCTGTGGTAAGGGCTGTAACGTTTCGCTGCAATAGTAAAGGATCCCGAGAGCAAAAACTCGCAGGATTAAAGATTTACAAAATATACCCAGTCATGTATTTGGTGAGCATAAAGGTTGCGCTTCTCTTAAATATTTTTGTATTGGAGAACGAAAAGAAGGTGAAGAAAATCTTGTGCCCCAATTACAAAGGGCAGGGTTATTTTTAAAAATTGAAGTTGCAATGAAACACATTATAGAGAATGCTGATAGTTTATTTTATCTATATACTAGTAATTCCGTGGAAAGTTGCAATGGAATTATTAGTAAATTCATTGGCGGCAAACGTATTCATTTTGCGAGAAGAGGTTCTTATGAAACGCGCATGAAAGCATCTGTAGAACAATTTAATAATCGGCAAGCATTGAGTTCTGCTTGTCTTGCAATGGGTAAAGAAGCACTGGCACGTACAAAAATAATAGAAAATCGAAATATTATAAAAAATAAGGCTTATCAGGAACGCGTACACGCGGCAAAACAATTAGGTCTCTCTGTTCGTACATCAAAATATTCTGCTAAAACATTAAGTTCCGATAAAGATTACGGACCAAATGCAGAACGACCAGATATAGAAGGCCGTATGTACGAACAGCTAAAATCTAATCATTATCAAATGCTAAAAGATCAGCAATGTAATCGTGCTGTATTGAAATGTGTTACACGGGGTCAGCATGAAAACCCGGCGTGGCACAACATCCGGCGAACTCACTCCTATGAACTTGGCACACCATATTTTAAAATCTTGAATTTTTTTTAGAGTTCTGGTCTTCTTTGGAATAATTCTAGAGTTCTATGTAAGTATTTTAAATAGTTCCGATGATTTAATACAAAAAAATCGAATTTGAAAATATGGTGCGCCAAGTTCACGCAGCGCACCGTATCATAGAAACATATTATTTCTTCAGAGTTCTAGTTAGTTTTACAATAGTTCTCGAGTTCTATACCAATTACATCAATAGTTCTAACAATTAAATGCTAAAAATCAATTTTAAAAACCAAGTGAAAAAAATAATTTTTACGAGTTCTAGCTGATCTAATAACAGTTCTGCGTAGCGTTCCTCGAGTTCTACAAAAAATTCTTATGACTTTTTCGCGTAAAATAATTATTTTTCTAACTAAAGCAATTTTGAACATTTAAAAATCGATTTTTGTTAAAAATAATTTTTTTCACGAGTTCTAGCCGATCTAATAACAGTTCTGGGTAGCGTTCCTCGAGTTCTACAAAAACTTCTTATGACTTTTTCGCGTGAGATAATTATTTTTCTAATTAAAACAATTTTGAACATTTAAAAATCGATTTTTGTTAAAAATAATTTTTTTCACGAGTTCTAGCCGATCTAATAACAGTTCTGCGTAGCGTTCCTCGAGTTCTACAAAAACTTCTTATAACTTTTTCGCGTGAGATAATTATTTTTCTAATTAAAACAATTTTTAACATTTAAAAATCAATTTTTGTTCAAAAATTTTTTACGAATTCTAGCCGATGTAGTAAGAGTTCTGCGTAGCGTTTCTAAGTTCTACAGAAAATTTTAAACTTTTTTCTGTAAAATTATTATTCTTTTAGTTATTGAGATGTCTATTGTAATTAATTTTGTTATTCATTTTTGTTATTGATATTGTTTTTCTTCTTTTTATTTGTCAATAAAGCAATATTAGCTTAAAAAATGTATTTTTTTCATTATTGATTTTTATTTTATGTTATACAATTATTCGATGCGACAATTCCGTTTAGAGTTCCGAATAACATCCTGTCCCCACATTTAGCGATACCAGAACCACGACGCGAACGTAGTGGGGATTGGTTCCATTTTTGTTTTTTTGTTTTTTATATTTAAAATTTTTTTTATACTTTTATTTTTTTTGTTTTTAAGGTTTTTAAATTTTTAAATTTTTAAATTTTTTCATCAACCATTTTTATTAATTTTTGTTAATTTTTGTAAAATCTTTTCTATTGATTAATATATTTTTCTAAATAAAATTAAAATCCATATAATGAAAAAAAATTACATTAAAATCATAGCGATTAAATTAAAATTGAAATTAAAATTGGAAATTAAAATTAAGAATTTTTTTATCATTCTATTATTGTACATATATTTTAATTCTATTGTCTAATGTAAATAAGAACGTGCGGAATTATTTCAAAAGTGGATTGAAGTTGTGTTCGTTTATGTACTAAATCATCGTATTCATACCACTTCAAACCTATGTATACAATTCCTGTATAGTGACCATTTGTTGCAGTATGTTTAATATATCTAATGACTCCAATCAGGTTATAAAATGCGCCTCCAACTTCAACGCGTTTACTTATTTTGTCAAGTTCTATGGGACCTAAAGGCAATTTCGATGAATGTAACGAAGTATAATTTAAATCTGTAAGAATGCTCGTATCGATTACAATATGAGGGCCATATATTATGGAATAATTTTGAGCTTTTTTACAATTTTTGCAGATATAATTTGTATTAATTGCACTGTTTATTGCGTCTTGCATATGGCCTGGTCCGTTTTGAAAAATTATATCTACATTAATATTCACAAACGTAAAACTACGTTCATTTGTTGCTTTACAAATATTACAGTAAAGGGATCTTGTGTATAACTTGGATGTAATATATATTCTGCAAGATGAGCAGCATTACAGTTTGCATTGATATTTTCCAGTTTTCGCGTGTATTGCGACTTTTGAAAAATTGGAATGTTTCTTAATATTCGCGCTCTCTCAATTTTAGCTGCTGCCATCACCTTGACATCTGTTAAAAGCCTTTGAGCTAATTTTATAATTTTCACTATCACTTGCACGGGTTGCTTCTTTACAAGATGGATATGTTGCTATTGCACTCATTATGACTTGTAATAACGAATCAAAAGCACACGTGTCCTTTACAATAATTTTAATGCCATCGCATTGTACTGCTTCACATACATTTCCATTAGCCAACAGAGGTATACCTACTGCTACATTGTTCGGCAAAAGATCCCAATCGGCGCAGGCATCTAAATAATTAAGTTTTTTTCTGTAATTTCCATCATTTGTATCAATCTTCCTTTTTCGCTTATTGTTAGTTATATCTCTTTTACCCTCTCCCCGCCAGTTTTCTTTATTATTTAACTCAATTTCATTTTCATTTTCATTAGATACAATAAATGTGTTCCTTTCCTTTTGTGGTTCTTCTTTTAATGGAGTAGAGGTTGCGATGAATTCGGATGAAAGAGCGTTTAATTTTGTGCTTTTTTCAAGAAGCGATAGAGAATCGGTAGATAATGTAGATGCTTCAGTTTTTAACTTTATTATTTTAATTTCGTTATCAGACCAAGATATACTTTCTTTAATTTTATTTAATGATAGTTGTTTTGTAATATTATTTATTTCTACAGTATCTTCCATCGTTGTATCCAGTGATGTTTTGTTACATGATGATATAGTTGAATTTTGTGTTTTTTCGATGGATACAGGTTTAATTGTAAAATCTAATCTTGTAATTTCAGGGTTTGAGATATTTTTTATTTTATTGTGCTCGGCGTATAGTAATCGTAATTTTCCATCGAGATAATTCAGAAGTTCAATTATGAATTTATCCACTCTTATTGGTAGCCTGCCTTTGAAAACTACGTTTTTCAAATTCGAAAACGCCCCTTCAACTGGTGACGATTTAGCCACTGTACTGCCTATTTTAAAATGTGGACGCATTATACCTGCCCACAGAGGTATAAATGCCATTAAATCCTTCAATTTCGATGCAGCGGTTGGGTTGTATAAAGCATTCAGTACGTTGCCATCAACAGATTGTTTTGCTAGTTCTTCAGCAGTGGTGAATATTTTTTGAGCCCACGTTTTCCAACAAGCTACTCCATCGTCGGATGCCGAAATTGTTTCGTAGTCTGTATCTTTCTCTACACTGTCGTCATTCTCCAGTACTTCATTGACAAGTACACCTTGTTTTATAATATGGTTAACTGTCGTAAGCATATTTCTGAATGTACTGGATCATTTGACTCATTGACGCCGATTTCCTGGCTTAAGGCTACTGTTAAAGTACATTTTAATAGGTGAGTGATATCCTGTACATCAGACATTTGATAAATTTGCGCAATAGACCTGATGTAAAATTGGCGAACTTTTGAAGCTTTTTTACGTAAACAATTCCATTTTGCTACCATTGCTATTAGGTGACTAACATCAAGTCTTAAAAAACATGATGGCAATTTTGTATTACAGCTGTCGGCCGACAAGTCTGTTTTCAAAAAACAAATTTCAAAACATATTTGCAAATAATGTTTTAAATCGACACAATTCGCAAATGCTCTCGCTAGAGTAACTAAAATAGCTCTGCCAAAATCAGATGTTGCAATTCGTGGTACACGAGCACCTGATCTTATAATTTCTGAGAAAAAAATAAGTGATTAATGATGCGTCTTGCTTCGAAGAAACCATTTGAAAAACTGGTATATTCGGATTATTATTATCCTCGAATGCAAAAACACATTGATAAAGAAATATGTGCGCAAATGTTATATCGCCATATACAATTATTTTTTTAGTCACGCTACCTGTAGCATCAACCGTCAAGTAGCTGTCTAAAGAGCGGTGTCCTAACTTGTAAATCTCAAGTTGTTCCTTTAACCAATACATGCAATAGAAAGGATCCATTCCTATCGCATATATTGAACCAACGTGTTCTTCATATTTGGCAACGCGTAAATTTATAATTGGATTTGTACTTTCGAAGCCACATTTGTTTATTTCTTGTTGCTTCGCTTTGCGTAAAACAAAGTTCGTGTGGTATGTTCGTGTGGTATATTTGGCGGTATCTTATCACCAAAATTCATTAATAATTTTGCTTGTTCAGCTCGCCAAACCGATGCAGGTTTGTTAGCATTAACAAGATGAGCAGCAATTTTCTAACGTAAATAACCTGCCAGAGGTCTTTTTCGTTTGTGGATAACTTTTGTCACAAAATCTGTTACCAAAAATTCAAAAATGCAATCTCTATCTGCAACAGGTTTTGAAAACCATTTACCATCTACTGTAGCATTGCACTCGATGCAATGTCCTTTAATGTGCACATAGCATTGTGCAAATGGACGTTTATACACTCTACCACTTTTAAAGGTAATGGCACATAAAATATCAGTTTGAGAATAAATTTTTTGTGATATAATATGTGTCCATACACGTCTTTTTAGTGTCACGTATTTTTTATCGCCATAAACATGAGATTCGGGTTTCATTTCTGATCAGTTCTCAGCGGATACTATTATTTTATATGTTATAGATATCTTCTGTTCAGTTTGTGATTTATTGTCAATATGAGACACGTTACTTGGTTCACTCTGTTGTAAAATTTGTCTTTTTTTATCGTCAATATTATAAAAACGTAAAACTTCCGACAGAAAGATTCCTCGATTATTATTTAATTTGGTATATACACGTGTTTCGGAGTAATGTTGCTCCCTTGACTTTTCATTTCATCTGAAATTTTGATGTAAACAGCATCACGTGGAGGTAAAATCTTTCCGCTTAAATCAATGGTCCGAAAAGATGGATTTAGTAAAATTTGTAATAATATTTCTTTATCATACATTTTTGTTGCTTTTATGATGTAATTAAAATAAAAGAATATAAGATACCTAATACAAATTAGATTTAATGCAGAAATTTTATATTGTATGATTACAATATAACGAAATACTGATAGTTTAATTGCTACAGTCACCCGTAGGAAGAAATCAAATATCGAATATTAAACGATCAAAAAACGCTCCAAAAGACAGTTGAGTGTGCAACGATGACGTTCGTAATTCAGTCGCTGCTGTTCTTTATTTTCGCATATTTATACTCTGTCGGGCCGTGGTCCTCTGTATCCCTACTCCCTCTGCCTCCCTACTCTTTCTGCCTCTATACTCCCTCTGCCTTCCCACTTAAGGCCGGTCTACAATAGAAGTCGTACAGTCGTAGATTAAAGTCGTAATTGAAAGTCGCCTAGACGAAGGCGCAGTCGCAATATAGATACTGTCTACATTAAATTGTAAAGTCGCAAGAAGTGGCCAATCAGAAAGCAGAAATTATTAAATATACTTAATAGGTGATATAACCTTTGTATCGAGTGTTTTTGTGTTTAAGCGTATCCTGCAACTATGAATATTCGAGCAGTAATTTGTTCATTAATTTTTTAAAATATTTTTCGTATTCATCTACAATTAATGCATTTCTATATAAAAAATAAGAAATGTGCAAAACAGCGTAGATGGTGGGTACGGCCTATAAACCGAAGCAGAACAGAATTAGGATTTTTCAATAAGCAGTTTCGTGAAGTGTATATGACAGATCATGAGGAATTTTATAGTATGACAAGAATGCTTCCGGATCAATTTGATTATTTGTGCAACAAAGCAAGATTATATCTTATGAAAAGAAGTCTTCGAACACCAATATCTGTGGAAGAGCGCATGGCATTAACCTTGCAGTGAGTATAGCATTACCTCATTTGTGATTGATTATCTGATATAATAATAATTTTTTATTTTCATATGCAGGTTTTTAGCTCATGGTGATAGTGTAAGATCAAAGTCATGGGAATATCGCATCGGTAAATCAACAGCTTATAAAATAATTGGAGAAACGTGTGATGCTATTTGGAAAGCCTTAAAAGAAGAATATCTACCACAGCCAACAAAGCAGAGATGGGCAGAGATAATAGAAGAATTTTGGAATAAATGGAATTTTCCAAATTGTATTGGGGCCATAGACGGCAAACACATTTCAATTCAGGCACCTCCAAATAGCAATTCCATGCATTTCAATTATAAAAAAAACGTTCAGTTTCATATTAATGGCCATTTGTGATGCAAATTATAAATTTACATGGGTCGATGTTGGTGATTATGGTTAGTATTATAATGTATTCTAAAGTATATGTATATAAAAGAATGTATATAAATGTATATGTTTATAAAAAAAATGTATATGTAAAAAATTAAAAGAGTATTAAAAGATTAAGAGATATACTTTATATAAATACTTATAGGGTCAAATAGTGATGGTGGAGTATGGGCTAACAGTGAACTTGGCAAAAGTATGGAATCTGGGACTGCTGATCTGCCACCTCCAAAAACTCTGCCTGGAACACAATATACACTACCATGTACATTAGTGGGAGATGAAGCATTTCCCTTTAAACATTACTTAATGAGACATTCGCAAGAAGATCATTGAAGACAGATTCAGAAAGAATCTTTAATTATCGTTTATCAAGAGCAAGAAGAACTATCGAAAACAGTTTTGGAATTCTTGTGTCTCGTTGGAGAATTTTACGTAAAGCAATACAATGTAAAGAAGAAACAGCTCATAAAATAATTCTTGCACTGCTTGTACTTCACAATTTTATTATGTCAACTAATTCTACAAAATATTGTCCTCCAAATTTTCCTGACCATGAAAAAGATAATGGTACTATAGTGCATGGGGAATGGCGCCATGATTGTGTTCAAGGTGTGATGTCGGATTTATATCCAGTTGGATCTAATCATGCTGCTCTTACAGCTAATACTCAGCGTAATATGCTTCGGAATTATTTTATGAGTGATGCAGGATCAATTCCTTGGCAAAATGACAGTGCTTTAAAGGATATAATATCAATCTTCCATAAAATCACTAAATAGTTACCAAAAGTTTTTTGAAACTTTCTAGCAAGCGACACAAGTCTTATTCCGTCTTAGCACTGAAGTTAAAAAAAGAAAAAATAAAGCTTATGTCAACTTGTGTCGGTTGCCAGAAAGCTCTATTTATCATTAGGTAGAAAAAGAGAAAGAGAGAAGGTTTATATCTTTCATATTTTTATTATAAACTTGTAATTATCTGTCTCTAAAAATAAGTTACATGTGATATTGTGTATTGTGTAAGTATCATAGAACTTTATGTATAAAAAATGTACATTATGTTATAATAAACTTATATTTTGTACTAAACTTATAACTTATGATTTTTATAATAAACTCATGTTTTTATTTTAGAAACATAACATATAATTTTAGAAATAAAATCATCTTTAATATTAAACAAAATATAAATTTCTCTTTATAATCGGATACAAAAAAATTATTTAACAAAAGTAAAAAAATACAAGACAATCTTAAAATGTTGAAAAAGACGAATCTTTTGTAGTGTAAGAATTATATAATTTAAATGAAAAAATGCAGGATAATCTTAATTTTGTGCTTTAGTGGAAGATAATCCAAAATGACAAAAATAACTTCTCATTCTATCTTACAGATAGATTTGATCTTACATATAAAATAAGTCTCATATTGCACTTAATAATAAAAAAAAATAGCTTATTTTCTTGCAATATTAAAGAACCAAAAAAAATGAAACTAAAAAAACAAAACTAGCTTTTTTCTTGCTATATTAAAGAACTAAAAAGAATGATAAAACTGAAAAAAATAAACTAGTTTGTTTTCTTACAATATTAAACAAAAAAGGGAAACTGAAAGAATCTATTTATCCAAATAATAAAGAAAAAATAAAAGTGAAATTAAACAGTATCTTCTTCAAATGATTGTATAACTTCAAATATTTTTATCATACAACGGCTTCTTTTCTTTTTAGGTACTTGTTTAAAGGATTGTAAAATCACAGTTACCATAGCCTTATTTTCTTCCATGTCATCATCTGTAACTTGAGTTACAGTATTAGTACTTTGCAGTAATTTTGGTAGTTCACAGCACATCGAATTTATTGCTTTAGTTGATTCAAGTAAAGCTACTTCAGCATCATCGTACCCTTTTTTTCTTTTGCGAATATCTTTTTTAGGGACAGCAAAGACTTGTTTAGCCTTAAATTCCTTATCATCGACTTCACTTGTACTCTCACCTTGAACGTAATGGAATAATTATTAATAAAAATAATTTTTAACAGTAAAATAATATATTTTTCAATTATACTGTTAAAAAACTAAATGTTAAAAATGATACTTACTTTCACTTTTGTTATTAGTAAGATCTTCATTGCATAAAGATACAGTTGATGTCGATTCAGAAGATGATAAATCTGGTGTTTCCAGAAATAAATTCATAGATGCCATTTGTGAGATAATCTCTGTTTTCTCTTTCATATGTACTGTAGAAGCTTTTTGTGTTTGCGTAGTCAATAATTTATTTAATTTGGCATTAGTAAGTGTTGTGGGTACAAGTACAGAAGCAGATGTAGAAGGTGCCAGTGTCTGATTGAGTCCATCTAATGTTGCAGTAGATTTTGATACAGGTACGGATATCTTTCTTGGCCTTACATAATTTGACGTAGTTCTTGTCATTCATGCAAAATGGTATTAGTATAAAAGATAAAGTTATGTTAAATTTAGTGATTAGGGAAAAATACATTAAATATATATACTTACTTTCGAGGAACATACAACTTGCCCAAAAATCTATGGATAGCTTTGCTTTGCGGAGTCAGTATATCATTAATTATAATTTCATTTTGGCCTGAACCAGACAAAGAGTTTTCTTTTTCCAGACTTGTAAGCTGTCGTCTAGCTCTTCCATAAAGATTGCGGAGAGTCTCCCATCTATGTTTTGCATCTGGTCCTGAAGAAAAAAACAGTCAAAAGATTATTATTTCATAACACAGATAGGTTATGCGCAATTAGAAAATAATTTTAGGAAAACTTACCACTCATTTGTTTTGCCAAAGCATTTCCTATGCTTTCCCATGCCATGTCTCTGTCTTTTACATTTTTATAATCATTTTTTCTTTTATCATATAATCTTGGATTGCCTTCAACTAAAGCAATCAAATCAAGATCATCTTGCACTTTTTCATCTAAATTAAATACTTCGATCACTACACTTTCGTCGATTTCCAAATGATAGTCATTATTTTTTTGTTCCATTATGTTTACAATGTTTTTTTGTAAAAAAACACCTTAATCCGATTATTGTTATATTCTGTAATAACCTCAAAATCACAACGTGTATTCTGCATATGACCTAGGTTAGATTACATTTGATTGATTCGTTCGTAAGTCGCAGTCGCGAGAATAGGAATTGGACCGACTTTCACGACTGCGACAACGACTGCCTTGCAACCGG
The DNA here is from genome assembly GCA_963971435.1 of Lasius platythorax. NCBI lineage: Eukaryota > Metazoa > Arthropoda > Insecta > Hymenoptera > Formicidae > Lasius > Lasius platythorax. Next base: position 1,361,735 of record OZ020544.1, on the reverse strand, counting down.
ATAAAAACAATGAAACGACCATCGATACGACTCTACGACCGTATTTTACGACTGTACGACTTCTATTGTAGACCGGCCTTAACTGTGCGTGCCTTAGCAACGAGATAAATGCGCGTAACTGAGGAGCGCGGCGATTAACGAATTCGATACCGCACTGAGTGAATATAAAGGTTTATCACACAAATTAACAATAACAAAAATAATTTAAAAAATAAAATAATTAATAGTAAGAGTTATTATTATTATTGTTCAATACGAATAATAATAGCTCTTACTATTAATTATTTTACTTTTTTAATTACTTATGTCATAGTGAATTTGTGTGTAATAAACCTTTATGTGCACTCAGTGCGCAATAGTGAAAAGTACAGAATTCGCTATTAGCTTCAATTCGTTGCACACTCAACTATCTTTTGGAACGTTCTTTGATCGTTTGCATTAATATTCGATATTAATTTCTTTCTATGGGTGACTGTTGCTATTAAGCTATGAGTATTTCGTTATATGTAATTATATGTAACAATTTCTGCATTAAATCTAATTTGTATTATCTTGCATTCTTTTATTTCAATAACATAATAAAAGTAATATAAATGTATGATAAAGACATATTGTTATAAATTTTAATAAATCCATCTTTTCGGACAATCGATTCAAGCGGGAAGATTTTACCTTCACGTGATGCAGTTTATGTAAAAATTTCAGATATAAAATGAAAAATCAGGGAAACAACATTATCCCTAAACACGTTTATATTATACAACTCGAGGAATTTTCCTGTAGAAAATTTTACGCGTTTATAATATTGATAATAACAAAAAATGAATTGTACAACAGGGTGAGCCAAGTAACATGTCTCATATTGACAATAAATCACCACAAACTGAACAAAAGATATCTATAACATATAAGATAATAGCATCCGCTGAGAACTTGGCAGCAATTAAGCCTGAATCCCATGTTTATGGCGATAAAAAATACTGACTCAAAAAAATCGTGTATGGACCCACATTATAGCAGAAAAAATTTATTCTCAAACTGATATTTTATGTGCTATTACCTTTAAAAGTAATAGAGTTTATAAACGTTCATCTGTACAATGCTATGTGCACATTAAAGGACATAGTAACGAGTGCGGTACTATAATAGATGGTAAATTGTTCTCAAAATCTGTTATAGATAGATATTGTGTTTTTGAATTTTCGGTAACAGATTTTGATACAAAAGTTATCCACAAACGAAAAAGACCACTGGCGAATTACTTACGTCAGAAAATTGCTGCTCACCTCGTTGATATTAATAAACCTGCATCTGTTTCGCGAGCTGAACAAGTAAAATTGTTACTGAAATTTAATGATAAAATGTTGTTAAATATATCACATAAATACGTTCTACACAAAGCGAAGCAACAGAAAATCGACAAATGCCTTGGCTTAAAAAGTATGAATTTAGTTATTAATTTACGCATTGGCAAATATTAAGAATAGGTTGGTTCAATACATGCAATAGAAATGGATCCTTTTTATTGCATGTATTGGTTAAAAGAACAATTAAAAATTTACAAATTAGGACACTGCTCTTTGGATGGTTACATGACAGTTGATGCTACATAGCGGCTGAAAAATTGTATATGGCGATATACATCTGCGCATATACATATTTCATTATTAATATGTTCTTGCATTCGAGGATAATAATAATTGAAGTATATCAGTTTTCCAAATAATTTTTTCGAAACAAGACGCATTATTAATTACATTTTTTTTGCTAAAATTATAAGATTACGTGCTCGTGTATCACGAATTGCAACGCCTGATTTCGTTAGAGCTATCTTAGCTGCTCTAGCGAGAGCATTTGCGAACTGTGTTGATCTAAAACATTATTTGCAAATATGTTTTCAAATTTGTTCTATGGAACAGATTTGTCGCCCGACAGCTAAATTAAAAAATGCCAGAATGTTTTTTGCGACTTGATGTCAGTCATCTAATAGCAATGATAGCAAAATGGAATTATTTACGGAACAAAGCAGCAAAAGCAATTTTACAAGTCTATTATTCAAATATATCAAATGTCTAATATGCAGATTATTACTTACTTATTAAAATGTATTTTGACAGTAACTTTAAGTCAAGAAATCGGCATCAACGATTCGCACGCTCCAATACATTCAGAATTATGCTTGCAGCATGTTAACCATATTATTAAAAAAAGGATGCTTATCAATGATGTATTGGAGAATAATGACAAAGTAGAAAAAGGTAACTACGAAATAATTTCAGCATCTGACGATGAAATATCTTCTTGGAAAACGTGAGCTCACAGAATATTTACCACCACTCAAGAACTGATAGAACAATCTGTTGATGGCAATGTAATGCTTTATAGTTTAATGACATTTGTATTTATATGGACAAATAAAATGCGTCCACCATTTCAAAATAGGGGGCATAGTGTCTAAATCGTCGCCAGTTGAAGGGGCGTTCTCTAATTTAAAAAACATGGTTTTTAAAGTCTACCAATGAATAAGTTTGTAATCAAACATCTTAACTATCTCGATGGAAAATTATGATTATTAAACGCCAAGCACAATAAAGTTAAAAATATCTCAGATAAAATTACAAGATTAATATTTAAAAATTATTTTACAATTAAATCTGCATTCATGAAAGAAACACGAAATTCAACGTACATTATTGCATATAACAAAACATTATTCGGTTCAACAATGGAAGATGATGTAGAAATAAATAATATTACGAAATAACTTTTATTGAATAAAATAAAGAGAAATATATCTTGGTTTGATAATGAAGTTAAGCTTATGAAGATAAGAACTGAAACATCTGCATCATCTACAATTTCTCTATTCTTTTCTTGAAAAAAGCTCAAAATTAAACAGTAACACTTTCATCCAAATTAGAATTGAATGCAAACTGTGATACAATCAAAACCTTCACTCCATTGAAAGAAGAGCTGCAGAAAGAAAAAAAAACGCATTTATTATATTTAATGAAAATAAAAACAATGCAATTAATATAAATTATATCTGTAAAAATTGTTAAAAAGCTCAAAATTATAAGTTAATATATGGCTTTCATATTCTTATCGATAAGAGCAGGTTTATATATATAAATAATATTCCATTATTCATGAAAATTGCCCTTAAATTCTATAGAGCTCAATGCAATAAGTAAACGCGTTGAAGTTAAAGGCATATTTTATAATTTGATTGGGGCAATTAGATACATTAAACATACTGCAACGAGAATTGTATATAAGAATTGTATACACAAGTTTGAAGTATGAATGCAATGATTTAGCACGTAAACGAACACCACTACAATCCATTCATGAAATAATTTGCACTTTCTCATTTACATTATGCAATAAAGTTAAAATATATACAGGGTGTCCCAAAGGACCTTTAACAACGCTCGTGAGGTGATAGAACGGATCAAGATGAACAAAAAAGACTTATACCATTTTGCTAAATTCGTAATAATTATTGAATTATTAATTATATCTGAGTGAATGAGCGGGTGGAAAGCGGTAGGCCGAAATCGGTGGGCATATAAGACGGCTTATTTGTTTACGTCGCTTAGTACACTGAGAAAAATATCCAGCAGTTCTAATCGGAAAAAACCGTTCGAACATCTTATCCGACCGATTTTGAACGGATCTGGGGCTATCCGATGAAATGATGGATGCCTTTATCCGATGAAATGTAATTTCCAATTAAATATGAACGGATAATGAGCCGCGATTTATTTATCCGTTCAAATTGATATATAATAGATCGGACATTACACTTGATCGGATAAAAACAGAGTATTTTATCCGATCAAGCTGAATATCCGATCTAATGTACTATATCCGATTAAAATATATCCGATTAAAATATATCCGATGAAATATATCCGATGAAATATAAGAAACAATCGAATCGCGGTCGTGCTAACGGCCGCACCGACCAGGCGGACCAGACGTGCACGAGCCTGTACTCTATTGCCTCGTGCGTCGTGCGTCGTGCCTCGTGCATCGTCGAAGCAGCGTGTACGTTGTGCAGTGATTATTCTTCAGAAGCGAGCCTACAGAACTGAAAAGAATGAACTGTACAGTTCCAACTATTAAATCTGTTCTTGAAGAACTCATGGTAGAAGAAGTGATAAAAATTCTCATTGGTGAGTAATATCTGTTTCTCGTATGCATGTCGTATACATGTTCTTGTATACATGTCTCGTATACATGTTTCGTATGCATGCATTTTACTTTCCCTTTTTGCATAAGATATAATTTATAACTATATAAGTATAAAGATGTAAAGTTTTTCCCATCAAAAGTACTACAAAGGATCGGAACTTTCCAGAAAGTTCCGATCTTTTGTAGTACTTTTGATCGGAAAAACTTTACATCTTTATACTTATATTAATATATTATACAGCCTTGGCCAACATTATGAGGCACCCTATTAAAATAAAGTTTTCAAAATAACTTTTATGTTATTTGTGTTATTTTAAAGAAACTTTATTTTAATACGGTGCCTAATAATTTTGGCCAAGGCTGTATGTTGTGCTCTTGTGCATGTTTATCATTTGTAAATATCATTTTTGTGCATTTTTACCATTTGTAAAAATTATTTTTTGCACGCAATTTTTTAGAGGAAGATGTAACGATTGAAGATCTTGAAACTTTGAAAAAAGTAGAGCTTGATGAACTAATTAAAAAATATGGTCAGAGAAGGAGGTTTGGTAGAATTTTTGTGCAATGGATGTTAACACGTGGTCTTTCTATAGACCCAGAACTTTTGATGGTATACACATTTTCTCTCTTTCTGTGTTTTACTTTTTAATTTACTTTCTTTATTATTTTATATCGTTTACTGTTCCTTTTCTTTTTATAGTTAAAAAATATTTTTATTTTTATCACACATATTAGAAACACAAGTTTAAACAATTAAATAATAAAGAAATAAAATAAAAGTCTTTTTTATAATCACTTTCCATTGAAATCTTAAATTTGTCGTTTGATTTATTCCTTATTTTATAGTGATTTTTGCTTTACAAAACTTTTCAAATTATCCTTGCAAAATTAAGACATATTTAAATATTCTTCTACATTTTTATTTGGTATAATACTTTGACCTCACTTTTGTACTATTAGGACTTCTTTATTTATATATGTGTTTATTACAATAATTGCAAAAATCCTTACATATTAATACATAAATTAAATATATTGTAAATGTAAAATTTAGTATTTATATATACTTATTTTTATTTCTGATAAGCGTTATTCAACTTTCTATAAATTTAAAATTTGTAAAGTATACATATATTTATTATCATTTCTGACAAGCATTCTCGAATATATTACACATAGAAATTTAAATTTACTAAGTATTCTTCACTAAGTATTCCTAGATTTGTTTTCATTTCTGTTTTCGTGAGCGATTTCTTGAACTTTTATATACTACTTATATATTACTTTTATTACTTATAAGTATAAAGCTGTTTGCTAGAATGTTTGTGTTTTTTCTATCACTTTTTTTTTGTTGAATGAATTATATGTTTTGCTGGAAATCAATTTCATAGTACGACTCACAATCAGACAGTACAGATTGAAATATTGTGTTAGCAATCAATAATTTTTGAACAGATTGTAAAGTTATTAATATTATGAACTTCATAAATACAGCAGTAGATATTTTAGTACGTATTACAATTTCTCTACATCTGTTATTTCTGGTAAATAATATGAAATATAAATTAATTAATAGATTTATTCATTTATTTTTATTACATGATACATAGAAATTGATAATATGTATCAACAAAAAATTTCTGGAATCAGTATGGCTGTAAATACTCAAAATTAATCCATTTCAAGAGATATTGCTATTTTTGCATTTATGTAGTTATTTCATATGTTTGCTTCATTATAATTATTAACTTTTTAGACTTCGCTATATATAATTTTATAAGTGGTGGCACAAATGTTAAGTTGTGCGTTTTTAGTAACGTTGGTACACAGGAAAGCTGTATTTTTTTTCTTTTCTTCCAGGCATTTGGTAACGTGCAATCCACACAAGTCATTTGTGAACAGAAGAATCAGTTTTCTCTAGTGAAGAGCTCTGATGAAATCTCACTGTCCGCTTATTCTGATGAATTGTCATCTACATCTTTCACCAGTAACAGCAGTACTTCTCTTTTAACGACGGATTTCCCAATTCCATTGTCGCAACATTCGCTAACCAGCGAGGAAAACGGTACAGAAAATGAAAAGCTTCGAATTCCTTTCGAAGTAAATGTTGAAGACTGTCCTGATGAACATACTGCACAACTTGAGGCAGATTTAGAGAAAGTAATACCAAAGTTGGACGACAAGATCCTAGATTTGATAAATGTTGAAGCAGTAGAAGCTACTCCGTTTGAAGAATTAGAAAAAAACGTTCAGCAGTTGCGAACACAGCCAGTAATTTCCGAAGAAGATACAGAAGATTCGCAATCAAAAAATCCGTTGTTCATTTTATTACAAAAAAACGGACTCCGTTGCCGAGAACTCGTTAACCATTCCCAACGCAATGATTTAGTACCGGAATGGCGCGACATCAACTTAATTGCAAGAATTACTGCCAAGCATCTTCTTAACTTGGCCATTCCTCCAAAACGCAAAATACTGTCATCAACTCTAACAAGGTGGGCGCAGTATTTCAAGTGTCTTTTTCCAAAGACACCGACATCCTGTTTCTATGACTTTAAGTACGAGCCATCTCAACGGAGGGACAGCACTGTAATTCAAAAAAAAAGAGCAGAGGGAGCACTGCAAGTTCAACTCTTTCAAGAAAGAAGAAAATTAATTAAGGAAGATCGAACTGTTCTGCTGAGGCGTCCAAGTGCATCAGAGTCTATCGGTAGTGACGGAAGTTCAAGTTCTTCGAACGTACCTCACAAGTCTTCATCACAAGTCTTCATCACAAGTACTTGGAGATCTGCCGGTCTACAAGAAGAGGGAGTGCGCAGCGAAATCTCAACAACAGGTAACTTTTCCATTATTATTTTTAATATTATATTTTCCATTATTATTTTTATTTTTTATTTTTTTTATTTGTAATTATTTTTTACTTCTTTTTCAGATAATGATCCAGAATTACAACACCATTTACATTTTTTGTGCAATCAATTACACAACAAATTAACTCTACAATTAGCTGCTTCTTGGGAAGCAACTTTCAACTACAGGCGGAAGCTACTTGTTAATCAATCGGGAACTGTTTGGGATTACTTAAATGATTTTCCATTCTTGAAAATTGACGACATTGGAAAAGCTTTTGTAAGTTTTTTATTTTTTAACAATATACTTTTTTATAATGCTTTCTTTTCTTTAATTTTGACTTTTTATTGAATATTAATATTTTATTTGAAATAATACTTTATCATCTTTATTTATAATTTTATCGTATTTTGTCATATTTTATTTTAAACTTATATTTTCATAACATTTTTAACAAATATTTCATTGGCCAACTATTCAATTTTTTTATTATAAATTGTTGCTTTTATTATTTTTTATTATATTTTACGTGGTTTAGAATTATAGAATTAGTTTATTTGATTTATCGTTATTTCAATGAGAGATAAAGTGCAGAGTTGAACAATTGTTTTTCATATGAGAATATAATATTATAATCAATTAATAATAAGTAATTATTTTTATGTTTAGATTTGCAAGGATTTTGATCAACTATATCCCAACACAGATCCCATTATAAATTCGGGAGAGCTGAAAAACGGTAAACTGGCTGCAATTCTTGATGATCGCAGACTTGCAATCATTAAAACAGCCAAAGTTATAATTCAAGGAGGTAGCCAACAAAAACACAAGGACGTAGCTACTTCATTTCTCGGGTTAGCTGAACGTAAGTCTCATTTTTCTCTTATAACATTTATATTTATTAACATTATTTATTAACATTTTCATTTTATATTTATATTTGTTCGAATTTGTTTTTGGTCATTACATTGATTTGATATTCAGTACATCTTGTAAAATGTAGTCTTTATTTAAAATTATGAAAACAGATTTTAATTCTTAATTTTCACATTATTCATTCAAAGATATTCACATTTATTCAAGTTATTAATAAAAAATAAATAAATAATGAAGAATGAATCAAGCTATTAATATGTTGTTTGCATTGCTGTATTATATTTTTGACACAGAAGCTGTTAATCCTGTTTCTGTTTCTTTTGTAAAACAATTGATTTTTTTCAGGGGATTTAGATGTTCAAGTTAGGGTGACCGGAGTTCTACTCCTTCTCCCTTTCATATTTTCCCATACTTTTGTGGAGAGGACATGGAAACCTACAAGATTAGATGTTGTGGACTCCTTCATCGCTAGAGTTTGCAGCGAAACAGATGTAAAGGAATACATCGAGCATCGTAAATCACTGTCCAAAACTAAAAGGTCAGTTAAAATCCTTTCTTCTGTACAACTGTATATTTTGGCGGTAGGTCCAACTTGGGAGAATATTAGTCATGTGTATATAATTGTGGATCAAATTTTGTATACGTGTGAGTCTGTAATTGAAGCGACGGAATTATGTTTTAAATTATTTCATACTTATCACTCCGATTATCCCGCTGAAAGTAAGCATGTGTGGCAATTAATACAACAAAGGTTTTTATAAATTGTTTCTCAAGGATCACGATTTACAGAGACGAACAATTACCAAGGCCTTAGCTGATATTGGCATTGAACTAAATGCTACAGAAGAAATGGCATCAGCATCGAAAAAAGTTAGAAAAGTATAGTTCAGATATTTTTAAATTTTATTTCATTTTTTTATATTTCAATATTTCTACATTTTGTAGATATTAATAAATTTTTTAATTTTTTTTGTCTGCTGATATCTTGACAAATTCTCTTATATTTTCTTTTTTTGCCACATTTGCTTACTTTTTCTTATTTTTGCAAATTTAAGAAGCAATTGCGATATTTTTTAAAATTTGTTTAAAACTAATATCTGAATTACCATTTGGTATATTTTGATTGCTTTCTCTGTTTAATTATTGCTTTGTTTCATTATTGCTGTAACTTTTCGTGCATCATGTTAACGTGTTACTACTGTTCAGCTAAATTTAAAGTCATTTCAGAATTATTTCATCATTTCCAATATACTTGTTCCAATTTCTCTTTTTCAACATCTTCACGTGTTCGGTGCGGTGAATTTGGATGTTTTCGGATTTTCGATTCATTGCGATGTCTTAGAATGCATTTGAAAAGAACGCATGGTGCGATAAATAAAATTTCAATAACAGACGCCATTATCTCCGATACTGGTGAAGCTGTAAACGCATTAACTCATCCTGAAACATGTAATGTGTCAACTAATACTTCCAAACCTAAAATGAGAATTGGGAATGAAGAAATTTTTGAAAACGATGAAATCAATTTTGAAGAAGCAGCAACTTTACATAATGATAATCAGACTGCAAAAAGCATCCTTGTCCGTGACCTGGCTGTAATAGTTAGTTCACTTTTATCTGATCTTGTTGTTCCTAGGAAAACTGCACAATTCTTAATCAAAAGTTTATCAGTTTTTTTGACTACTTCGTTGACGTTAGCTCTGCAAAAATGGCACGATAATAACACGCGTGAGGATGGTATAATCGACATTGATAATATTCTGAATATAATTAGAGATTCAGTATCCAACTTCTCAAGTGAATATAGGAGGAATCAATATTACAAAACGATTGGTACTTTGATATTTCCTCAAGAATATCCTATTGCACTTGAAAATGTAGAATTTTCTAGGGGTTTAAGAAGACGAGTTACAGGTACAGGACAATTTATCCCACTTCGACATGTTTTACACAGATTTTTATCAATTCCTGGTGTTTTTACAGCTATTGAAAAGTATGTAGATGATTGTATGCACTCCTCTTCAATTGTTAACATTATTCGTAGTTCTACTTGGTTACAAATTAAACAATCTGAAAACGCTAATGAAAAAATTTATCCTTTATTCATTTATTATGATGAATTTGAGACAGGAAACCCGTTATCGAGCCATGCAGGGATACATAAATTGGAAGCAGTGTACACTTCAATAGCATGTGTACCTCCAAATTTAGCTTCTCAAATAAAGTACATTTTTCTTTTCGCTTTATTTCATTATTCCGATCGTTTAACTGAAAATAGGAATCAAGCGGCTTTTCAACCGGTTATTAATGAACTAAATTATTTATCAAGAGTGGGAATTTCTTTAGATATTCCAGAATTTAAGGGGATTATTAAATTTAAATTGGGAGCAATACTAGGAGATAATTTGGGACTTCATTCTGTGCTTGGATTTGTAGAAAGCTTCAATGCCAAATATCCATGTCGAATTTGCAGAGCTAACAAAAACAAGTGAAACAAATGTGTTCTGAAGACATTTCCTTGTTACGAAATGAAGAAAATTATGTAGCTGACGTAAATAGCAAAAATCCTAACGAAACAGGTGTCAGATATAAAGCTATTTGGTATGCGCTTGACGATTTTAATCTCTTTAAGCAGGTGGCCGTTGACATAATGCACGATATTTTAGAAGGTGTTGCCAAATACACAATGATCTTAGTTATAAATTCATTGTTATCAAAAAAGTATTTTACTTTAAAAGAATTAAATGACAGGGCTGAGGCTTTCGATTATGGTCCTGATACAAATAATAAACCACCTTTATTGTCTTCAGAAAATGTTTTTAAAATAAAATGGAAAATGTCATCAATTGAAACCTTAAATTATATTAAGTACTTTTCTTGTTTGATTTCTCACAAGGTACCTGATGATGATGAGCATTGGCATTTATATATTCTATTAAGGCGAGTATTTGATTTTGCAATGACTGACTCTGTTGATACAACTATATGCGACCGTTTAAGATGGACAGTAAAGGAATTTAATGATCTGTATTTACAACTTAGTTCAACTCCTCTTAAACCTAAATTTCATCATTTAATTCACTATGCAGGAATAATGGAAACATTAGGTCCTTTGTGTAACTTGTGGTGTATGAGATACGAGTCAAAACACAGAGTATCAAAAGTTGCAGCTAGAAGTTCAGCTAACAGAATCAATATTTGTAAGAGTCTTGCAATTAAAAATCAATTGCAATTGAATCATTTGTTTTTGGAAAATAAACTTCCTTCTAATTTTCAGCATTCCCGTAAAATGAAGAAAGTAAATCCCTCAAATTTAACATTACTTTTAACACAATTTAATCTATCACCCTCCACAAAATTATATAACGTGTGCTTCGTCACAATTAATGGTGTTACGTATAGATCTAATGATGTTTTAGTTTTATATTTCGATGAATGCGGAAACCCTGTTTTTTTCGAAATTTTGAAAATTTTTATTTGCTCAATTAATAAAAAAGTATTCTTTGAGGGCCGCTTATTTGAAACTATTACATTTGATTTTCATATTTATGCATATCTAATTGAAAAAACAGATCGTCAGCATTTCGTATCCTATGACTCGCTTATATTTGTACATCCTAATACTATCTCTATATTACCACCTTCTGGACACTTTTACATTACAGTGCGGAATTCCTTTGATTAAACCAATAATTGTTTTATTTTTTTTTTATTCATAGACCAATGCCACATCATTAGGTATACCTATTCTTTATCAAAGTGCTACATGCATAAAGTATAATTAGCTACGTTAATACATTAAATAATACAGATTAATACAGATTAATAACACGAAAAAGCAATTTTATTCCTTTATATCTCCTGTATATCTTATCTGTATTTACAACTGTAACTGAGAAGATGTAATTCATTATGTTATACTTGCTACAGTATATTTTATATTTTTGTAAACAAATATGAATGTAAATTTTTATGTGATTAAGAAATAAATATCTATGTTAAATGTAATTTTCATTTTTATTTCCAGTTATGTATTTCTTCATCGTCCATATAGCCTCTATTGATATTTTCGTTAATATTCGTGTAACATAATATATATTATGTATACAGGGTGTCTGATAATTAGTATGACAACACTCGTGAGCTGATGAGAGTGTTTTCAGCTAAACAGAAAAGTCCTATATTTGTGATTTTTGCTTTTTTCCATAATTATTGAGATTTTAATTAAAGAAAATCTCCGAACAAGACACACTTATTCGCCGATTTTCTAAATTAATAACTTGCGAAAATGCATATGGATTTTTCTGTTCAGCTCTATACTCTTATCAGCTCATGAACGTTATGGTGCCAATTATCAGTGTAATTTGAACGGATTTTTTGAAAATATTCATTGATATTTAATGGGAAAATTCCGATCAGGAGTTAGGTCTATTGATCGGATATGATGTAATCGAACTATCCGTTCGAAAAGTAACAAACGGATATTTTAGATCGGATATTTTCTAATCGGAACTTTCTGATCGGATATCTTTGATCGGTTATTTCGGCCTTCATCGGTTTTTTTTTCCGATTAAAGAGATCGGTAATATCCTTTTGTTACCTTTTGAACGGATTTTCCGATCTATTTTAACCGGATTTTTCTCTCAGTGTAACAAAAGCATTATCTGAGCGAGAAGCGGAGTCATGCAGCGAGCGGCGAGCAATGTCGCCGCGCCAAAAAGTAAGACGATAGTTTTGTTACTAAGCGACATAAACAAATAAGCCATCCTACATGCCCACCGATTCCGGCCTACCGCTTTCTACCCGCTCATTCGCTCAGATATTTTAATTAATAACTCAATAATTATTTCGAATTTAGCTAAATGGTATAAGACTTTTTTGTCTATCTTGATCCGTTCTATCACCTCACGAACGTTGTTAAGGGTGCTTTGGGACACCCTGTATACAATAATATAATGATAAAAGATATTGCTAACTTCAATTTTTAATTAAAATTTTAATCTAATCATTTTGATTTTAATGTCAATTTTTTGTTATGATTTGGATTTTAATTTTGAATTTTGATTTTAATCAATTAAACAAAAAAATAAAAAAATTAAAAAAAAATTAAAAAGTAAAAGAAAAACAAAAAAAAACAAAAATGGAACCAATCCCTACTACGTCCGCGTCGTGGTTCTGGTATCGCTAAATGTGGGGACAGGATGTTATTCGGAACTCTAAACGGAATTGTCGCATCGAATAATTGTATAACATAAAATAGAAATCAATAATGAAAAAAATACATTTTTTAAGTTAATATTGCTTTATTGACAAATAAAAAGAAGAAAAACAATATCAATAACAAAAAATGAATAACAAAATTAATTACAATAGACATCTCAATAACTAAAAGAATAATAATTTTACAGAAAAAAGTTTAAGATTTTCTGTAGAACTTAGAAACGCTACGCAGAACTCTTACTACATCGGCTAGAATTCGTAGAAAATTTTTGAACAAAAATTGATTTTTAAATGTTAAAAATTGTTTTAATTAGAAAAATAATTATCTCACGCGAAAAAGTTATAAGAAGTTTTTGTAGAACTCGAGGAACGCTACGCAGAACTGTTATTAGATCGGCTAGAACTCGTGAAAAAAATTATTTTTAACAAAAACCGATTTTTAAATGTTCAAAATTGCTTTAATTAGAAAAATAATTATCTCACGCGAAAAAGTCATAAGAAGTTTTTGTAGAACTCGAGGAACGCTACGCAGAACTGTTATTAGATCGGCTAGAACTCGTGAAAAAAATTATTTTTAACAAAAATCGATTTTTAAATGTTCAAAATTGCTTTAATTAGAAAAATAATTATTTTACAGAAAAATGTTGTAGGGATTTTTTGTAGAACTCGAGGAATGCAGAACTGTTATTAGAACAGCTAGAACTTGTAAAAAATTTTTTTTAACAAAAATTGATTTTTATATGTTCAAAATTGCTTTAATTAAAAAAATAATTATTTTACGCGAAAAAGTCATAAAAATTCTCTGTAGAACTCGAGGAACGCTACGCAGAACTGTTATTAGATCGGCTAGAACTCGTGAAAAATTTTTTTATAATAAAAGTTGATTTTTTATTCGATAGAAAATTCATTGTGTCAGATAGACAAACACGTCAAATACATTAGACGAAAAAATTTTTTCGTCTATTGTATCTGACGTGTTTGTCTATCTGACACAATGAATTTTCTATCTTTTGACATCTATAAAGTATAATTATATTTCGCAAATCACTTGATAAAAACCTAAAATTAAGGTCGAAACGTTGTGATGTGCACTTAATAATAAATAGAATTTGCCAGTACGGTCGAGAGAATTGTGTTCATTATTTTTTAATTTTTATTACTGGTGGTCAAAATTTCTACATAAAAAAATAATTATTTTACGGAAAAAAGTCATAAGAATTTTTTGTAGAACGCAAGGAATGCTACGCAGAACTTTTATTAGATCGACTAGAACTCGTAAAAATTATTTTTTTTCACTTGGTTTTTAAGACTGATTTTTAGCATTTAATTGTTAGAACTATTGATGTAATTGGTATAGAACTCTAGAACTATTGTAAAACTAACTAGAACTCTGAAGAAATAATATATTTTCATGATACGGTGCGCTGCGTGAACTTGGCGCACCATATTTTCAAATTCGATTTTTTTGTATTAAATCATCGGAACTAATTAAAATACTTACATAGAACTCTAGAACTATTCCAAAGAATACCAGAACTCTAAAAAAAATTCAAGAATTTAAAATATGGTGTGCCAAGTTCACAGGAGTGGCGAACTCTTCTCACTGCTTCAAACTTTGGAAAAGTTTGTAGTAGAAGAGAAACAACTTCGTGCCAAAATCTTGTAAAAGCCATTCTTTATCCTCCTCAATTGACGAATGCAGCTGTTGAGTGGGGTAAAGAAAAAGAAATGATGGCACAAGAGCAATTGCAGGTGGAGTTGGGAATAGACATTAATGATTGTGGAATATTTGTTGATGAAAAAATCCCATATCTTGCCGCGACGCCTGACGGCATTATCGAAGACGATACTATCGTTGAGATCAAATGTCCTTATCCGGCGCGGCAAGTGTCTCCCACCGATGCAATGCTTAATAAGATTTCGGACATCCATAGAATTTTCGATAAAACGGATGACACTCGTATGAATCAAAGACACGCATACTACTTCAAAGTACAGGGGCAGCTCCACATTACGCAAAGAAAGTATTGCATTTTTGCTGCGTAGACACCCTTTGGATTGAATTACACGATTGTCGAGCGTGATGACAGATTTTGGAAAATAAAAATGACAGCACTGCTTAAACGATTCTGAGGACTGCTTGGTTCCTGAAATAATCGATAGTAGAGCGGCAAGAAATATGCCAATTCGGGAACCGCAGTATGTCATCAAAGCGCAGGAAGCGGCTCAGAAAAAGAAAGAGTGTCATTGAGCGATAAAAAATATTAGTAGTTATTAAAATGTAAATATTAAAATGTTTATAGATATATACATATATTTTTTAATATAGCTCAATGATTATTTTTTATATTTGATCAATGACATCCTGAGTCGCTTGGGAAGAGGTGGTGGGAAAACTTTTCTGCTTATTACTTTATCATTATATTTTAAAAATCTAATGAAATAAATATATAAAAATAAACCCCCTTAAATAAATATATGTTATATAAATATTATATATTATAATTTATTATGACAATTTTATTTTATATTATTAGTTTTTTGCTTTGAAAATAGTGCATTGCAAATTAGATCGCATTTTGAACTGAGGTGATTGCGTTGCAAAATGTTAAGTCAGATAGTTTTGTTTTGCAATGCACTGTTTTTAAAAATGTGTAGTAATAAGCAGATGAAAATAAAACACAAAAAACATTTGCTACAAATTATTAAAAGTATATAAAAAACATATACAGAGTGTTCTAAAAAGATACTGCCAAAATTTAGGGAGATATTCCTCACACCTAAAGAATGAAAAAATGTTATATGAACATGAGTGCGGAAACGCTTTTTTTAAGAGTGAAAAAAATGAAATGTGATCAGAATGTTCTGCCGATTTCAAGAGATGCGCATATTATTATTCAGCCATTACTATTGTCTAAGTGTAAACAAGTAACCATAACATTAAAGGTCAATATTTTTCTGATTTCTGCCTGGCAGATAAGGTCACTACCTCATTTAGCCGTAACGTTGCATACTCAGAAAAGAAGCTTTAACTCCTGAAAAAAGCGTTTCCGCACCCATGTTCATATAATATTTTTTCATCCTTTAGGTGTGAGGAATATCTCCCTAAAGGAGGATATGCAAAATAGGGGGTTTGGGAACTGTTAGGGAAATGAATAAATCCTACATATTTTTACGTATTTTGATCCGCAGAATCTGAAAATGGCCATAAAAATTACGCCTGTAGCGGGGAAAACATGGAAAATGAAGGAAAAGGGGGAAGAAACGTAAAATAAACGTTAAAACCTCCGGATATAATTTTCTTATGTTTTTGTACGTATTTTTAGCCATAAAATGTTGAGCTAGTATATATAGTGATAGCATAGCGCGACCACCGTGCTGTCAAGCGGTTGTTTGTGTCGCTTAGCAACGCAAGTGTGTTGCTTAGCAACGCAAACAACCGCTTGACAGTGCGTCGTCAAAAAACTCATTTTCATGCAGTGCATAAGAACTGAGCTTTTATGAGCATCTGTCTTTATACAATGAATAATAAGTCATAGTTTAACAACAATAATTTTCTGTTTAATCGTTATTATTCGTTTCCATTGTTCTTCATTAATTGTTTCATATCTATATACGTATATGTATATACGTCCTTATAGTAAACTACAGTGTAAGTTACTCGATATATGTGTAATTACAGTTACAATATATCATACATAATAGATTAATAACATTCAAATATGAATTGTTTTATGTGTCATGTGAGTTTGGGAAAGAAGAGTAGATCCATGTATGTTAAATCTGCTAATAATCTATACTGTAAGCGATGTTACATGATTACATACAAGAAGCACAGAAATTCACTAAATAATAACTCTGTCGAGAATGATGATGATCTAGAAAATATTGAAGATGATGATAGAATGACAGTAGACACTGTAGATGAACAATTAATAGCAAAAATAACTTTGTCCTTTCCACGATCATTAAGCTCCGCCTGTTCATGCATCTTTTTTTGTACTGTGATAAAGCATCAAAAATTGATTTACATTAAAAAATCAGTTAGATTAAACGCTTTCATCAACTTCCGAATTTTTTTACCAAAAGGCGCTCACTGTTGTCAGCAACACTTGTGTGATAATGGTGAAGATTTTAATAGTGATGCTTATAACCTTCTAGCAACCATTGGCAAAGAGAATAACATCTTGTTAAACGCCAAGGAGATTGAAAATCTGCTAGATGATCTAAGAGATGAGTGCCTAAAAGAGAAGGAAAATCAAAATTATAATTATCTTGAACGTATTCCAAAAGATCGTTTCAAAGATGAGTTTGGTATTTCTAGTACTGATTTAGACAATCTTTATAATCATGTTAAAGAAAATGGGACAGCATCAAAGATGGCATTAGCTGCTTATCTCATGTACTTACGGACTGGTCAATCCCAAGCCCAAATTGCTTCTAAGTTTCGTATGAGTCAATCTAATTTTTCGAGGTACATAGATACAGCCAGATGTGATCTCATAAACATTTTTGTTCCTCTACATCTCGGAATTACAAATAGACAGGTTCTTCGTGATAATTGTACTGTAATAGCTAAGACCTTGTATAATCTTGGCGAGGAAAATATCGTCACGGTATGGGATGGGACTTATTTATATTTACCTAAAAGTACCAATTTTCGCTTCCAAAGAGTGACTTATAGTGGGCAAAAAAAGAGAAACTTAGTTAAACCAATGATGTGTATAACTCCAAATGGTTATATTGTTGATGTACTTGGTCCGAAAAATCTTTGGTCTGCGAATATGGGCGATGCAGATATATTTCGTCAAATAATGCAAACAGATTGGTTTAAAACGACATTTAAGCCCAACGATATTTTTATACTTGATCGAGGATTCGATCACGTTAAATCTGAACTTCAAAGTAATGGTTTTTGTGTGGAAATACCATGCAATCTATCTAAAGGACAATCACAATTTTCTGAACAAGAAGCCAATATTTCACGTCGATGTACAAAGACTCGATGGGTAATTGAATGTATAAATAGGCGATTAAAAGAATATAAGTATCTTGCTCGCACGATCCCATTAAAAGGAGTGCCGCATTTATATCAAGATACGAGGATTGTTGCTGCTTTATATAACGCTTACGGTAAGCGTTTATATTCCGATGATGATAAACCTTCAGCTGCCAACTTAATTCTAGAAAATATGAATAAGCCTAATTTACTAAAAAAATTAGTTGAACAATGTCAATTAAATCGTCAGAAATGTAGATTCGCAAGACTGGCCATTAACGAAATTCTTGATTTTCCACATTTTACTGTGGATGAACTAAAGAAGATTAGTAGTGCGTACCAGTTGTCCCTAGCAAAATCTTACATAGGAGATCACTTATATAACGGTGAGTATGAATTTGAAGTTATGAAGGAAGATAAACATCCGAATTATCAAAGCGTAGGTATAATAATTCAACAACCACTATTTATCCGAGCCAGGATGCAGTCGAGGCATATTAAGAAGAAACAATATTTAATGTATGTTCTATTAGATTTGCGAGAGCAGAGCATAAGCTGTGTGAAACATTATTATTGTCAATGTAAGACTGGGGCGAGAACTGTCCACAGTTGCGCTCATGTTCTTGCATTGATTTGGTATTTAAGTTGTGACAGAAATAATGAAATGCTGAAAACACCTGCTGCATTTTTAAACAGACATTTTCCATCAAACTTACCTGTTGAGGAAAGTGAGAATTTCGATGAAGATTAATAATATAAAAATTAAAATATATTTAAAAAATATATGTATATATAAAATATTAAAAAATTAAGAAATATTGAAAACATAAAAAAAATATATTCTAAAATATATTAAATAAATATATGTATAATATATGTAAATATATATATAATATATGTATAATATATGTATAATATATGTATATAATATATAAAATATATTTTTAAAAAAACAAAAAGAAAAAGATAAAATATATTCTATATTTTATTTACCTCTATTTTTTAAGTTTTTTACTATAAAAAGAAATGGCACAAGCAAAACAACTGCTTGACAACACGGTAGACGCGCTATAATGTCATTATACATATATACTAGCTCAACATTTTATGAAAGTACGTACAAAAACGTAAGAAAATTACGTCCGGAGATTTTAACGATTATTTTACGTTTCTTCCCCCTTTTTCTTCATTTATCATGTTTTCCCCGCTACAGGCGTAATTTTTATGGCCATTTTCGGATTCTGCGGATCAAAATACGTAAGAATATGTGGGATTTATTCGTTTCCCTAACAGTTCCCAAACCCCCTATTTTGCATATCCTCCTTTTGGCCGTACCTTTTTAGAACACCCTGTATATACAAAACAATATTAAAAAAGTTGCAAGTTAAGTAACAAGAAATATTTTTTACAGTACTTCCCACTATGTGGTTAAGGTCACTCTGCGATGCGATCACTTAACTAAGTTTAAATTGCGATCCACTCGAATTTATTAATTCGTGCTGCATATTGAATGTTATGCACAGAAACAATGGCAATTACATTATTAATTTTAATTTTTATTACCTTTAAAATATAATATTAAATACAATTAACAAGTTAACAATACAATTTTATATTTAAATGTATGTACACACACAAAAACACACACACGCGCACGCACGCACACGCACGCACGCGCACGCACACACACGCGCACACACACACGCACACACACGCACGCACGCACACGCACGCACGCACGCACACACGCACACACGCACACACACACACTTATGTTTTTTATATTTTTTACAGTTTGCTCAAGCAGAACGACGTCGACGTTATAGACAACGTCGACGGGAGCGGCGGCAACAGCAGCAGCAACAGCAACAGC
>OZ020544.1:1314217-1336717 GCA_963971435.1 Lasius platythorax | reverse complement strand
ACCATGATTGTGGAGATAAAAAAGATTTTTAACTCATACCATCCAAGACTACAGTTCACCATGGAGGAGGGCGTCAACAACAATCTCAACTTTCTAGATGTCACTATTATAAAAAACAATAATACGCTAAATTTCGACTGGTATCACAAGCCGACGTTCTCGGGACGTTACTTAAATTTCGAGTCACAGCATCCTCTCTGCCAAAAAAGAGGCACAATAATTGGTCTGACTGACAGAGCGTTTCTTCTCTCTAATCCGAGATTCCACCAGAAGAATTTAAATTTTATTATTAACCTATTACTTGACAATAATTATCCATTAACTTTCATATTTAACACTATTCATGACAGACTAAAATTTCTTATTTTTAACAATGACAAGAACACTACAAAAAACACTCAAGACAAACTCAATAAAGAAAAAGTTGCATATTTTAATATTCCATATGTGGAGGGAATCTCGGATCAGTTCAACAGAATAATTCGTGACTTAGATATGAGAATGTCGTACACGTGAATAAACAAGCTTAACAATTATATTAAAGTACATAAAGACAAGCAAAGCAATGAGTTCCGGAAAAATGTTGTTTACAAAATCTCGTGCAATAATTGTGATGCCTCATATGTGGGCCAGACCCGTAGATTTTTAAAAACCAGAATGAAAGAGCACCGCAACCATATTAATAGGAACACATCGCAACGGTCAGTGATAACGGACCACAGATTGACGAACCACGAATTCGATTGGGAAAATGTAAAAATTTTAGATGAAGAACCGATTTTAGCGAAAAGACTGCTGTCAGAGATGATATACATAAAGAGACAAAAAAAACAGCCTTAATTTGCAGACCGACACGGAACAATTAGAACAAATTTACATTCCGATTATAGATAGCTTACGGTTTGTTTAGTTTTCTTTTTCTTTTTCTCTTATTGTTTTGTTTTTTTTTGTCTTTTTGTCATCAATAATCCAAAAAACATGTTTATGCAAACCACAGCTGTGGTTTGACATTTATATCTGACAGTATAGATATTGTTATGATCGATGTGCGACGTGAGTTAAAGCAATTTCTCAGACTTGTGCGTAAGGATCTCGTGGCTTTCTGTGCGGCTCTGCGATTGTCTTTGGTGAGTTGCCTCTTGTAATGTTTTATAACAGCAATTGATATATTGCTATTTGATACAGCGATGTGCATTATTTGTCAATGCACATCCCGCTTCCTACCGGCGGGTACCGATCGGGAGGCGTCTCTAGAGGGGATCGCGGGGTAGCTTGGATGCCGCGTAGACACATTACTAGTCGTCTCATTATTCGTAATTCAAGCGTATGTTTTAATTTTTTTCTTTTTTTATATAATCCGATCACCGGTTATGGTTATAATGTTTCTCATGTCATGTAATTCACTTGTTTATACAGTTACTGAAGATGGCCCGAAGCGGGACCGAAACGTCTAATTATATAATAAAGGGTAGTTTAATCTAAACAATTGTGTTTATTCGCGCCTTTACCTATGCGGTCTGGCTCTTATTAGCCGTTTACTTTATTATTATATTTATATTACTATTTATATATTTATATAACAGTTATAAAAATTTATGAAAATATAAAAAAAACAATATAAAATATATAAATAGAATGCGAAACTTTTCATATATCAATATTCTTATCTTATAACCAGAGAGAAGACATAGGAACAATTCTAACATAAATTATATAACATTATAATAAGTATTAAAATCAAAATATAAAAAAAGAATATAGAACAAATAATATATTTCTGATATATTTCAGATGTTATTTCTTTTTCTAATATTAAGTATTAATTTTATTGTACAAGAAAAATAAGCAGTTTATATATAAAATAAAAAACTTACCACTGTTACGTATCCATAAATAATATATCTCATCTGTCTGTAGTGGAAATCTGTATAAACGTTTTCCATTATTTTTCCCATTGCTACAGTCTTCATATACACATATTTCGAAGAAACGATATGCACGATTCTCATTCGACATTGTTTTTCAATTATTTTTTCTTATATTAAAGTTTAAACACGATTAAAAGAAACCTCTTCTTACAAACCAAATGCGATACACTTCGTACGTGTATATGAGTATACGTATCTTTCATTGATTATATCGCGTATTAAATCTTTTACGGACAATAACACAGAGAAAACAATGAATTATTACATATACTTATATATTTCATGAAAGGATGAAAAAAACACGTTTTGCGTACCGCAACTAAACGTATACTGATCTTAGATATCAGTTCTCCTACCATTTCTCTAACAAAAGCTATGCGCAAAAGCTGACAAAAGAAAAGCACCAATTACATGACGTTTTCATGTACATATATAATTTTTAAATATCTCATTTGTGAATATAATAACATTAACAATATATATATATATATATAATATACATATTTAAAGAAAAATAATAAAAAAAATTTATACTCTACATTTATACTAAATTGGCCCCGTACTCTAGTTTTTAGGGTGATAGAACGAACATTATATTCTATTAAACCATTACGTTGATTTCATCGAAACGTTAACGCTATCAGCACATATGTAAATATTCGTATAAAATCTTATTATTTTCGATCCTAAATTAAAAGTGTCTATTTAAAATTTGTTGTCGGATAGGATAACAAAGAAAAATCATCTCTTTACAGATATATGACACTTTAAAGAAGGAAATTTATTTATTGCGCACAAAAAAACATTAAATATTACAAAAATATACAAATATAAATCAATTATTTTATCTTACAAGGATTGTTTTATTTATTAATACAGAGTCTACAGAATCTCTACAATCTACAAGTTTTACTGTAAAATTAATTTAGTTTGTTAAAGTTTAAAAATAATTCTTTCTCTCGCAAGAAAATAAAAAATATATTTTTCAAGTGCGCGCATATATAAATTAAATAAATAATTTAATAATTTTAATAAGAATATTTAAATAATAATACATGTATTACTGTCCAAATATATACTAAGATTAAAAAAAGATCACGCACAGTTAATAAAAGATATATTAATAAATTTATGTTTTTGTACTTTATATATCCACAATTATGGATCTAGCACGAATATGAACCAATCGGTCGTTTTCTCGTGGCACCGAAAGTGGATCTAGCCACGTAGTTCCGCCCATTAGCTGTCGGCTTAGCCGAAGGGCGATTCGTCGACTTCCGCTTCGACTTGTCAGACGATCCGTTCGAAGCATCCGGGCAATCAGGAGATTTATGCCCCGGCTTTCCACATTTGTAGCATACGATCCCTGCTGCGTCCTCGGCGGAGCCCTTGTGCTCCATTTTCCCTTTACGTCGTCTCGGCTGACGTCTTCCGCGTTGGCTAGTCGCAAGAGCACCGGCTACCTCAACCACCGAAGTCTGCACCCTGACATCGTTTTCCTCGAGAATCTTGACCTTTAGGGCCTCAGCTGTGGGAAGTTCGTCGCGTGTCTCGATCGCGCACCTAAAATTCTCATAACTCGGCGGGAGACTATATAATAACATGATGGTTAACAGATCACCATTGATTTGTACTTCCATAGCCGAAAGTTTATCAACAGCGTTAAAAAATTTATCCATATGGTCTCTTACGTCCCCGCCTTCCACCAAGCGTTGCAGAAAGAGCTGTTTGAGCAGCGTCGCCTTCCTCGCCGGTCCTTTCGATGCATATATCAATTCGAGTTTGAGCCATACTTCTCTCGAAGACTTTAGATGACGAATCTGCGGAAGTTCCGACGGATGGATGGCCAAGATCAGGTTTGATCGCGCCTTCCGATCGTTTTTCCACCACTGCGTTTGCAATGGTGCAACCGCGGCTACAGCGCTAGCACTGGCGTCCGCAGGCAGCGGGAGAATACACTCACCGCTCACATATTCCCACAGATCACCTTTTATTAACACAGCCTCTATCTGCATTTGCCACGTGTCATAATTATCCTTCGTTAGAAGTTCGATCTTAGCGGGATTCACCATATTCATAATTTTTCACTACAAGGGATTTTATCACAAACACGCGATATCGCGATTCATTCACAGCACGTGTAGCGTAACTCTATCACAGCCCGCGATAACGTGACTTTATCACACCACGCGGTAACGCGATTCTATCACAGCACGTGTAGCGTAATTTCGAAATTCGATCGTGAGTTCACACGGTGCACGTCCTGGGCCCATAACCTGATAAGGATATTCGGGAGAACAATCACGGTCAAATGAAAATCGCTGGCGTACACTTATTAAAGATGCAAAAAGATTTATTTCTGTAGAATCAGAGCGCGTGACAACAGCGTGGCGAGCACGTTCGGATCTCCACGGAGAGAGAGCCCGGAAGCTTAATAAACGTACATCAAAAGAAAGGAAACATACATGATCCAGATTGAAATCACTAGATCAATCGATATCACCAGATCGATTGATATCTGATATTACTATATCGGCATGGCCGATAAGCCACCGCTCAAACAGAGTGTGCGTAGGGCCGCGAGAATTGAACTTCTTAACATAATAAATCGTGAATTTAATTAATTTATTTATGCCACAATGTAAAGTAACACATACATTTTATTTTTCTATTTATAGCAAGCAATCCAAAGAAACAATTATTTGAAAGCGTGGAGTCAATGCACAGTGAAGATGACATTGAGTTTTTACTAACTCCTAACGGAGGACTGACATCAGTATCGCAACAATTACTAACTTTACCTATGAAAGAAAAAACCAAAAAACCCAGGGGTGAAAAAGTATCCAATGGTAAGAAACAAAATTAAAAGTCTACTTTTGAACAATTCTCGATACATAATTTAAAAAAAAATCTAGAGTTGTCGACTGCTGATAATATTCAACTATTCCAAGACTTAAAATACTATATTGATAAAAAATTGGAAAATCTACGAGAAAGAATTGGATACGATTTGAGAACGAAAATAATGGAATTGAAAAATACGATCATTGGTGCGAATTTGACTTCTGCAGTTGGATCTAATTTAACTTAAACAAAAACACATCTGTCTGACAAAGTTCCAATTGAAACGCTGGATGAATTTTTGAACTATGAGAATGTACTAAAGAATGATGAAGATGAGATTGAAGCACTGGTACTAGTATATCTAACATCTTCAATAAATATTTTCTTCTTTTTAATATTTTTTTCTCAATTTTGCTTCCTCTTATACAGCGAATGTTCTTCAGAGTACTAATTAACTCACAAACTAAGGCGAATTTATGCATTGCGACAATAATGACGGCTACTTTAGACAAAACAGTGGAATTGGAATATTCTGGCTTTGGTCGAAGCGTTGCTGGACATTCAAAAAGAAATTTTAATACTACTCAAACGTGTCTTACTATGAAAGAGGCAATTATGGATAAATTGGGGGAAGGATTAGAAACAGTAAATTTGCAATCAAAGATTAGCAAATGGTTGTCAGGTGCTAAGGATCGTAAGGGCGACAGAAAAGAACGTGAATCTTGAGCCAGAAGAAGAAGATCGAGATCGTTATAAGTACAAACTTTGCTTTGAAATTTAAAGATGTTATTAAAAGATAGAGTTTTATTGGACTTCATTATGGACTAATAGGATTATTATTTTTTTGTTTATGTTTTGTGTTTTGTTTTATTGCATTTATTAGAAAATCATTATGAATGCATCTTTTACAAAAAGTTTAAGTTTATCATTTTTTGTTTATGTTTATAAAATTTATTAGAAAATCGTCATGAATCCGTTCTTTAAAGACAGTAAACGCACTTAGATATAATATCCACTTTTTGTTCGTTAATTTAAATATTAATTGTGTGATTCAAAGTAAGACTTATAACAAAATTAACAGTAATTTAGTTTCATCACATAATTTATATATCAATAATTATATTTTTTGTTCTTATGAAAAAATGTGGATAAGTTTTACATTGAAAAATACCCAAAGAAAGAGAATTAAAGCAAAATTTATTTTTATTTAATTTCTCGTTTATTATTCTTAAATGTTTTTTATGGACGAAAGTGTAATGGTTTCAATTTATTCACTGAAATTAAAAGTAAAATATGAACCGTTTATTCGAACAAAAAAATGTTTAAGTTTTTAAGCAATGACAGTACTCGGTAGAATTTGTTTTTATAAATGTTAATTTGTGCCTTCTATAGTTTATTACAGAAAAAACTTATTGAATGTATCACACAAGTGCAAGAAGACTTACGCAATACTTATAATGATAATTATCTTATTAAGAAAAAAACTAATAAATAATTTAAATGTATTTAAATGTATTTTTTATAGCAAGTTCTTGTATAATAAATATTTGATAATTGCAGATATTTTGTACTAATTATGATCTTTATTCAAATTAAGAAATTTGTTGTACAAGGGATTGGTAGAGAAAATGGACTCAGTCAGCTCTGGGTCAATAATGGCGCGCGTAAACTTCGTTGCATGGCCCGAAACTGCAGCAAGACTTGGCAGATAGCTATGGGCCAATCATGGGGCGCGTAAACGCCGTTGTATGGCCCGAGATAGGTAATCAGGCTTGGCCGAGACTTGCAGCCAGTGTCGGGCCGGTGTTATCATCTCGTCATATAACCAAAACTGGGCCAGTCGTGGCTGGGGAACGGCGCCAAAAACTGGCAACCTGGGTGTCAAGGCTTGGGCCAAAGCTGTCCCCATTCAGAATTCCTACCTAGGTATAAACGATTTATACTGATGTAACGATCCCTCCTGAGCGATCGTTGTACCCGGCCGTCGATCCGCCGGAAGGCTGCCGCCCGGCGAACACCAGCCGGGCAAATGCAGCGGCGCTATGCGCCCTTTTTAATTAATTCAATATCGCGACCGAATCAAGCCGTTATACGGCCGCCGTCGCCTAAAGCCAGGGCCGTTGTCTCGGCACTTCCGAACCGCTCCGAATCCTGACGGAAACCGCCGAGCAACGGTCCCTGCCGCACCACCCGAACGCCGCCGAAATAACTCGGCGATAATTACTCGTATTAGGCGAAACAAATCGGGCCCAACAAATCTCGCCGAAATTACCCAAACGGGTAATTTTTCGGTATAAAAAGGGCGATCCGATACCGAGAAAAACACTCCGTTCCAGATCTCGCTAAAGTACTTGTACAGGGTAAGGAAAAATTATTGGTCAAGCTTTTGCCAGTCGATTCTATTCGTCGAGATCGCCAACATTGCATCATAAACATGGTGCCGCAAAATTAACTTTCAAGGTCATTTTCAATGTCAAATTTTTTTATTGGCTTATTCGATTCTACTCGTCGAGCTGAACAAAAGTCTCAAAGGGACCATATGCCGGAAATCAATATTTTATAGAGAAATCTTTGTTTGAAGTTTTTTGCCTGAAATTGCCAAAAAATCGATTTTTATGAAGTCAGAAAATAAATCTGATGCTTATAAAGTTCTTAAAATCATGTTCTGAATATCCTGATCATGATTAGCGAAAATCACCCTCCAAAAATGACCCTGAAAAATTCGTTTTCAAGGTCAAAAATCTGCTTAATCTACTCTTAGCGTTACCCAGGAACAACGACGTGGACGTGGTCGATTTCTGTTCCCTTCGGGGTGACTTGATTATTGTGAGTTCCCCTCGCCTCTCACTTCGGGGTGACTTGATTATAGTGAGTTCCCCTCTCCTCTCACTTCGTGGTGACTTGATTATAGTGAGTTCCCCTCGCCTCTCACTTCGGGGTGACTTGATTATAGTAAGTTCCCTCGCCTCTCACTTCGGGGTGACTTGATTATTGTGAGTTCCCCTTGCCTCTCACTTTATCGTCGTCGACGCTGCCTACGAACAAACAGAACTGACCCATCGGCCCCAATAACTCTGAGCAGTTGTGCTTGTCTGCCAGCTTCAACGTAACCACCACCGTTATCAATGCAAGCTTGGAGTCTCTCCACCAAATTATCTCGCACTCTACGGAGCACAGCTCGATTTTGTGCTAAAGTAGCAACCGCCTCTTCAATGCGATCTCGTAAATCCTGAGCCGTCCTTAAAGCCCTGCCTGACCCATAAACAATGGCTTTCAGAGCTCCCCAGAAATAAAAGTCCAGAGGTTCAGGTCAGATGAACGGGCGGGCTATAAGTGTGGCGCAGGATTACGACCGATCCATCGAGTTCCAAAAGCTCGTTGTAAAAAAGCGCGGACTTGCCTGCCAAAATGCGGTGGAGCACCGTCATGCATAAAAAAATTCGATTACGGGCATTCTTCGGAACCATACGTCGCAGTCGATTCAGGAGAGTATGACGTAGAAACCGCAAATACTCAACGCTTGACAATCGGTTTGAGAGAAACACAGGAGCAATATAATCATTCCCGAGTATCCCTGCCCAAACATTGACTGAAAAACGGCCCTGCTGAACTCTTTGGACCATTGCGTGTGGATTGCGTCTGCGCCAGATGCGAACATTTTGCCGGTTCAAAATGGAAGTGCTGGAAAAACTGGATTCATCAGTGAACACTATATTTTTCAGAAAGTGCCGATTTCTTCGGATCTTGCGAAGCATCCACCGACAAAAACGAAGACAAGCTGTGCGATCACCAGGTCGTAACTCATGCACTACCTGCACTTTGTAGGGTCGTAGGCCTTCCTCACGGAGAATGCGCAAGATTGTTTTATGATCAACCCCTACTCGCGCGCCTATGCGTCGTGATCCCATGACAGGATAAGTTCGAGCTAGAGCAATCACACGTTCCTCAATTCTCCAAGACACGAGGACGACCTGCCCTACGGTGGCCGGCACCTGCAAAATTCCTTTGCTCCTGATCATGGAATCGTTCATCGAGTCGTTGAAATTCTCGACGATCAGGCACGGACCCTGGACCCAATGGTCTGCCATTAGCTTGGCGTCGCAACCAACTAGCATAAAAAGCTCGTGATCGTGTGTAATTACCATGAACACGATCAATTGCTCGAAGCATTAGACGTTGGTCACGCATCCCGATGCGCCCGATCACGGCTACCACGTCGAGGCATGCTACAGCAACGTTATTCTTAGAAAAAATTTGGTAAAAAATTAAAACAATTTTTTTTAATTTTACACTGAAAATTGATTCAAGATCAGCGGCGGTCTTCTAATAATCACGAAAAAGGTCTGGATATGGATGGAAAGCTTCTTAAGCACAAGTAACGAATGTCTTATGGAGCGATATATTATTCCTCTCCGAGGCAAATGACCGTTGCTTTAAGGAACCAACAGCCGTTGAAATGTTACTGGGTACCAAGATACCCCGAAGGGAACAAAAATCTACCACGCCCACTTCGTTGTTCCTGGGTAGCGTTAAGAGTAGATTAAGCAGATTTTACACTTATGACAATTAATTTTACGAAATTTTTTGGCTTCTAAAAACTTCAAACGAAGATTTCTCTATGAAATATTGATTTCCGTCATATAGTCCCTTTGAGACTTTTGTTCAGCTCGACGAGTAGAATCGACTAAGCCAATAAAAATATTTGATATTGAAAATGACCTTGAAAGTTAATTTTGCGGCACCATGTTTATGATGCAATGTTGGCGATCTCGACGAGTAGAATCGACTGGCAAAAGCTTGACCAATAATTTTTCCCCACCCTGTACAGTACCTGGCATCCGATCCCGAACACACTCTCGACAAGAGAAAAGAGGTTGAGCGAACTCAGTCTCCGCCGTGTGATCGCGGCACATCTTGCGAAAGAGTTTTCCTGACAAACCTAAACCGAAAATACCGAGGTTGAGCGAACTCAGTCTCTGTCGAGAGATCTCGACAGAGACTTTCGATAAAGATCCGACAAAACACCTGCAACGATCTTAACAACTCAGCGGGTAGAGAGATCTCTGCCGCCGACGAGCGGTCTCGTCAAGCGTTGCATCCCAGTGCATCCCATCACCAAAGCACGAATAAAATACGCGACCGAAAACTAAACCGCGCCCGCGCCGAACAATACGTTCACGCCTCGCGCTCTCTCACGCCCCGCGCTCTCACGCGCCCCGCGCTCTCACGCCTCACGCGCTCTCGCGCCCCGCGCACGCCCGTGCCCCGCGCGCCCGAACAGCTGACGCGACGATAAACACGACGGGACTTTAAACCGTCATACACACACCGAATATACATTTATATACCGACATACCGGATCCAGATACACGCACTATATATACATTTATACACGCACACACACCGAAACGTTATACAACGCACCGTACATACCTGCATACACACGCATGCGCCGGATATATCTACACACACCGCATACACATTTATACACGCACACACACCGAAACTTTATACACAAGCACCTTACACACATCGATTCAAGCATTTGTAAATATTCACGATTCATACATGTACATGCACTCTACCATTTATTTTGAATAAATCTTATCTTTTAAATTTACATCACGTCTGTCTTGCTAAACCCTTTCACGAGCCCTGATCCCGACCAAGCGAATCCGAGCGAAACTCGCGAAAGAGCAACGTTACACTGTTATATTATAAAAATTATTTAAATGAGGTTTCTTTGAAGAATAGACACCTAAACCGAAAACAGAAGCTATTAGCATTAAAGGTTACACAGCCTTTTCTATGGTATTTGCCATAATCATCATTCATATGGTTTCTGCCGTAAATTAACATCAACTGTTTATTCGAACTCATTTAATTGAACTCATTCATTAAGGCGATAGGATAATGAATAGTTTAATTGTCAAATACATTAGCTTTATGCATCATTTAATTCTTCCATATACAATGACGTATTATAGTAGATCAATGACGTCAGACAATTTTAGTGCCAATAATGTACAGAACGGCCTAATCATTAAATCGCTATAATTTTGCACTATTGTTTAATTAATATACATTAGTATAATCCATAAATATTCATGATGCATTGTTGTAATGTTAAGTTCGATGAGATGTTGTTTTTTTAAAGCACAATTATCTCAGCCAATTAAAATATAATAATTAGTTTCAATTGTGTCATAATGATCACGACTTTGCAATCGTCAAGCAAAATTGAAAAAAGCTTCTAATCAATTAACTTTCATTGAATACAAAAATAATATTCTGTTGGAAATATAAATAAATAAATGAAAAATAAGTTAGCAACCGGAAATTACCACACTCCATGTGATAGTGAAGAATAATAGAAACAACAGTTTTCATGAGAAAATATTTAAAAAATTTCCTTAATTCTTATAAGTTGTATTACAAAAAAAGACGATATAAAGTAGTAGAAAAAGATAAATGCAAAGAAAGATCTTTCGAAGGTGTGCAATATTAGAGTGCGCGATCTCGGAGCTCGGCCGAGGAAGTGTTCGAAGTGTGCGGTTTAGTGAAAGGTTGATCGACGCAACAAAAAAATTGAGACACAGTTTTTAGACGACAAAAAAACTATATATTACAATATGTACAGTTCCCCCCTTTTTTTTTACAAAAAAAGAAGAAGACGGAAACAGTGCAATTCGCGGAACACGACAGTGCAGCGAACGTGCAATAGAATCGCAATCAACTCGGTGCGCGAAAGACTCGGCGAAAAGTGATCTAATTTTGATTGCGAGAGCGATACGGTTTGTGCGACTGAGCGTGCGACAAAAGGCGCCGAGGGAGCTCGGGCACGGTCTTTTATTAGCCCCGACCTTCCAGAAGATTCGCGACAACAATAAATAATTTATTTTCTAGAGGGAAAGTGACTGCGAATCTTCCAGAAAGTCGGAGGGTCGCAAGTATTTTTGTTTTTACTGGGCGGCGGTTGCCCGTTCGAACAATTTGCCAATCGATCTTTCCATCGATTCTGTATCGATACACGACGGATAACGTGTTGCGCGGCGCACGGCTTTGGCCGTGCGCGCGTCGGCGCTTTGTGCGTGCAGCGCGCAGATAATCGCAATAATTCCGCGGTTATGGTCGGTTCCGCAATAGAAAAAAATAATTTCAGTTAAAGTGGTATAATTTCAATTAAAAAATAATTTCTGCGCCCTAATTACACCCTAACCGCGCGTGGCTCCTGACATGTGTGTGAAGCTGGCATCTCAAGTGTCAGCATCTCACAAATAAACGTCAGATTTTCTTGCATCCAGCAGAGTTCTACAATTCTTGATAAGTTTTAACAATAGTTCCGTCACATTAATTATAAATATTTAGCTTTTAAGAAATGAGATGCCAACTCCCGAGAACATCTGATAGCATCTCATCATATTTCAAATATTTGATCACAAAGCAGTAATATTCCGCAGAGTTCTATCGCCTACGCACAATCTGTCAATAGTTCTGACGATTAAACTCCGTAGAAAATAATTTGTCATCACAAAACGTATTTATACGTATAGGGGTGAGATGCTAGTCAGAAAATGACAGTTCTGGCAATTTTTAATGGTTTTTTTAGTAAATTGATACTTCCTCTTCACGGTAGAAAAGAGTTCTCGATGATAAAGTTAATAGTTAATTTTTTTAACAATTTAGAATCAACGAGACGCCCGGCCTATAGATATGAGATGCTAGCCTTATAAATCGACAATTCTAGCGATCCCAAATGGTTTTTCTAGTAAATTGATACTTCCTCTTCACGGTAGAAAAGAGTTCTCGATGATAAAGTTAATAGTTAATTTTTTTAAACAATTTAAAATCAACGAGACGCCCGGCTTATACATTTAGATACGAGATGCTAGTCCTAAATCGGCAGTTCTAATGATCCCAAACGGTTTTTCTAGTAAATTAATATTCCCTCTTCACGCTTTAAAAGAGTTTTGGGCGATACACAATTAGGAGTTAATTTTTTTAAACAATTTAGAACCGACGAGATGCTCAGCCTATACGTATAGGTGTGAGATGCTGGTCGTAAATCGGCAGTTCTGACGATCTCAAATGATATTTCTCGTAAATCAATATTCCCTCTTCACATTCGAAAAGAGTTCTGGGCGATACAATTAAGAGTTAATTTTTTTTAGTTTTTTTATATATTTTTTATTTTTTGAAAAATGTTTGTGCACGGTCTAACTTCCGTAAATTTTGAGTTATCAGGTTAAATTTTTTTACATGAGTAGAGTGTCAATAAGGGACGGTTAGTCTTGAATTTGGTTATAATGGGTGAAAGGGTTTAATTTTTAGGAAATTTTGAATTTTTGAATATCTGTTTACGCTCTAATTTCGAAATTGTGATATCACGTTTAAATTTAGGTAATTTATGTTGATGATGCTGTTGTAAGAGTGAGTCCGCGTTGCGGTTCGGTGTACCTACCATATTAGAAAGTGATAGAAATAATCGGACGTATTGTATGCTTGCACGCCCCTCCACTGCGTAACACCCACGGCGGTCCCTCTCTCTGCGTCGACCTACGGACGGAACTCGTGCCACGAGTCTCGTAGTCACGATCACTCTTGACGTAGCCTATATGCTAAATCTACATTTCATAGATCAAGCGTACACAGAATACTTTCGTCACCGTGAGCTGTCGGCTGAACTCGTGATAGACACGGTCACTCTTGTTATCGACTATATGCAAGATCTACATTTCATAAGTCCAGCGTTACAAAATACTTCGATTTTATAAAGGATTGCGATCACAAATTTCCTTTTTTCATGCAGCTTAACTGATTGTTCTTCTCTGAGATTGTTTTATACAATATTAATAAGACTTTTTCACATAAAAAGTTCTTCTTTGTAACTGTTTTTTTTCATGTCTTCGATTCAAGTAATTGATTAATTCAAGTAATTGAATTGAATTGAAAAAAAATCAGTTCTAATATACTTCTCAGTTTAATATACATTTTATGTCTATTGTGAGCTGACAAAATGCCTTACAATAAGTTTATATTAAAAGAAATTTTACTGCAGGATGAATGCCGAACTCGATGTTAATGGCAGAATCCTGCCTCTGTCAAACTCTGTTTATCGATTAATTGCTAATCGTATGGCGGTACGCGGTTCACATCAAGAGACACGGTAGTGTCTCGCGCCAAGTCACGCGCAGCAAAAATTCGCGCGCAGCAGCAGCGAGACACCCCGTGTATCTATACGCGAGCCGGTCATTTGAGTAATTTTGAGATTATCAGACCTCAATAACCGCTGAACGGATTGAGTTCTTACTAGGCTTAATCAATAGCTTGGGTTTAAATTATATAAGGAAAGTGTCTTTATTTTCGCTGTACATATTCTATAAAGCAGAGATATTACGACGCAAAGTCGAAATGTGGACATTTTCGTTTAAGAAACGTCTCCATGGTCGTCGTTCCTCAAGTCCCCAATGCGCATGCACAAAAAGTTGTACGGTTGGAGCATTTGACACAAGACTGCGCTAGTGGTGCTTCGTGATCACGGTTCGTAATCCATCCATATCCATATTCATAGTATCTGTAGTATTCTTCTTTAGCCGGTTAGGGTGTATAATTAATTAATTATAAACACTCAGATTTCCTGTCACGATCCCGGTCGCTCTCCCGTATCGTCTATATATTTATTGTGCTGCCCTCTCTCTATACACTACATCTCCTTCCTTATTTTAACAAATAAACATCTTTTAACAAATAAACATCTTTTAATAGAATATATCGTTTGCCTCTTTTAACTATCGATAGCGTTTTCTTCGTAGCTAAACCATACTATAATTCTATTAGATATAATAGCAAAATAATAACTTCTGAAAACCAATCGAATAACATATAAAATAAAATGTAAATTATAAGCATAATTTTTTTCTACATGAAGTTAATATATTTTAACAGAATGCTGTATCCTAATTAAGGGCTTCTTTCTTGTACTCTTTAGCTTAATAACAATCTAATTTAAGTTGCGATACATAGTTACATTATACTCTCTCTCTCTCCTTCTTTTTTTTCTTTAGCTGTCCTCTTCTTTTTTTCCTTCTTCCGATGCTGTGTTATTCTCCATCTCCTTCTCCTTGCATATCTTCCATTCCCCTTCGACTTTCTTGAGGTGTACGATGTTTCTCCTGTATTCTTGTCCTGTCTCGTCATTCTTTACCTTATACTCGTTTCCCTTTCTTTCCGTAACGGTGTGTGGTGTAGGATTGAAATTTGGAGTAAGTTTATTTCCTTTTATCATATTTTCGATGTAGACTTTGTCTCCTTTTAAAATTGTATTTTCCGTTGCTCTTCTCTTTAAATCGCTGTAGTTTTTTCCTTTTTCCTTTTGTATTTTGTCTTTATCTCTTGTTTCTGAATCCTTATCTTGGTTTTCGATATCGAGAACTGAGGGAATTTTGTCTCTAAATTTCCTTCTAAAAAATATAAAAAGAGGGTGATTTACCCGTGACAGAGTGTGGAGTGCTGTTGTACATCATGAGGTAAATATAAAGTTCTTGTTTCCAATCTTTTTTCTATTTGACTAATTTTTAGCCTTTTTAGAATGTCCCTATTCTGACGCTCGACTTCTCCATTTTATTGCGGCCAGTATGGTATGGTGTTGTGAGTGATTCCACATTCCTTACAGAATTTAGCGAATTCCTCGCTTGTAAACTGTCTTCCGTTGTCAGCCGTCATTGTAACAGGATAACCATTCCTAGCGAAAATTTCTTTTAACATTTTTATTGTTTCAGTGGCTGTAATATTTTTTGTTGTTTTGATCTCTTTGTACCTACTAAAGTAGTCTATTATTACCAGTATGTAATCTCCGCTTGGTAAAGGGCCCAAATAGTCTATAGCTACATCAATCCATGGTTCCAGTGGCAAAACTCGGCGTTTCATCGGGTTTGGAGTACTTGGTGCTGCTACTAACGTACATCCTTTGCATGCTCTGACTCTTTTTTCTGCTTCATTATCCATTTTTGGCCACCATACTTTAGTACGAAGTCTCATTTTTATCGCTGCTATGCCTGGGTGCCCTTCATGGGCAGAATCAAGGACTTGTTCCCTTAGTTTGCAGGGAATTACTATTCTTGTGCATCTGAGGAAAATGCCATCATGGAATGTCAATTCTGTTTCGAATATTTTATAGATTTCTACAGTCTTCGCCCATTGGTCCGTAAATAATCCTTCTTTCACCTTGCAGATTTCTTCGTCCTCTTCTGAATGTTTCTTGATGTCAGTGAGAGGTATTGCTACCGGGCAAGAGTTTTCGACTATTAAATTTATGTAGTTTTCGTTGTCGAATGGTTCCGCATAAGTACTTCTACACAGTCGTGACAGCGGGTCTGCTATATTCGTTTTCCCCGGTCGATATACCACTTTGTAGTTGAATGCTTGTAATCTTAGCACCCATCTCTCTATTCTGGCACACGGTTTCGATCGTGGTCCAAATATTATTTCAAGAGGTTTGTGATCGCTAATGAGTTCAAATTTATCTTTTCCATAAAGATATATTGCAAAATGTTCGACTGCCCATACCAACGCTAGAGCTTCTTTTTCCGTTTGGCAACTACTTTTTTTCGCAGTCAGTCAAGCTTTTGTTTCCGTAAGCGATTATTCTAGGCCCCTTGAAATTTTCCTGTATCAGGACTGCTCCCAGTCCGACTGGGCTAGCGTCAGCTGTTACTTTAGTTTCATCTTTTGGATCATAATATCCTAAGGTTTCTATCTTGCTTAATTTCTCCTTCAAGGTGTTAAAAGCGGTGTCTTGTTCTGACTTCCAGTAGTGTGCGATGTCTGCTTGCTTGCCTAATTTTAAACGCAATATTTTCCTTAAAGATTCTGTTGCCGTGGCTAGATTTGGGATCCATTTACCTACAAAATTTAGAAGGCCTAGGAAACTTTGTATCTCTTCAATTGTATTTGGGCGTCTGAATTTTCTTATTACGTCGATATATTTTGCCAGAGGTCATATGCCTTGTGCTGATAAATTATGTCCTAAAAATTGTATCTCTGTTGTTTTGTATAAACACTTATCTTGATTCAACAATACGTTGTTTTGTTTCAGAGTGTCCAGAACTTGAGTTAGCCTTTTATCCTGTTGTTCTTCATTGCTCCCGAATACTACTATGTCGTCTATAAAATTTACTGTGCCGTCACATGTAATAAGTAGGTTTTCCATGATCTTCTGGAATATCTCCAGTGCACATGATATTCCAAACATTAGGCGTTTATATCTGTATAATCCTTTACTCGTGATAAAAGTAGTAATGTGTCTTGATTGTGGTGTAATTTCTATTTGGTGAAACGCATTCCTCACGTCCAACTTTGAAAAATATTTGGCATTTCTAAATTGTGATAGTATTTGGTCCATTGTGGGTAATGGATGATTCTCCCTAATAATGGCCATGTTTGCTCTTCTCATGTCAATGCAAATTCTAATTTCTCCATTTTCCTTTAAAATGGGTACCATTGGAGATATCCATTCGCTTGGGCTTTCTACTTTTTCAATTATGTCTTGATCGATGAGTTCTTCAATCTTCCTATTTACTTTTTCCTCCAACGGAATAGGAATTCTCCTATATGGTTGCAACACTGGCTTGACTTTTCTATCTATGGAGATATTAATAGAGATATCTTTAAATTTGGGAAATGTCTCGATTGTATTTATTCGTGTCCCTAAATGTAGGACTTCTAACGAAATTGCAGTATTTTTTCCCAATAAGTTTTTTGTTCCTCCATGTATTACATAAAATGTGGCGTAACTTTTTCTTTTTCCTATTGTGATATCTGCTTGAAACGATCCGTTAATCTTCAAAGGTGTTGTACTTCGATAAGCCATGAAGATACGTTTAGGGTTTTTCTCTTGGTTTGATACCACTATTCTTTCTTTCTTTAATCTTTCCCATGTATTATCTGTGAGAAGATTGTATTTGCTACCCGAATCAATTAGCATTGTCGTATGAACTCCTTCTATCGTGCAGTTAATTATTTCGTCGTCATCTATGTGGAAAATGTAGTCGATTTCTTCCTTATCTTCCTTATTGTCTTTTTTATTACTACTTCCTCTCTTCGTTTTTTGTTCTTTGTTCTCTGAATTTTCTTGATGCCACTTCCTTTTCTTTGTTGTTCTACACTGTTCTCTAAAATGACCTATATATCCACATTTGATGCATTTTTTGTTTCGAGCTGGACATTTTTTATCATCAGATGTGTGTTTGCCGCTTCCACATCGTGAGCAGGTGCCTCTTAGTACCTTTTTTGTCTCGAGTCTGTTAATTTCATTCAATGATTTTCTTTCTGTGAACTCTTCTAGTTGTCTGTTCACTGTTTCGAGTGTATTTGCTTCTTTAATTATGTCTTCCAGAGAAAAAGAATCTCCTGCTGTTAAGATTTTCTTCCTTAATTCCACCACAGTGCATTTTTCTGTTATTTGATCTATAAGATGCTCTCCTATGTTGTTGAATCCGCATTTTGCTGCTTGATTTCGGAGTCTTAAAATAAATTTATCAAATTGTTCTTGTGGTTCTTGTTTAATTAACCTGAATAAGTGTCTTTCATAAACTTTACTGCTCTGCGGAAAGAAATACTCATCTAGTTGCTTAATGGTGTCGGCGTATACATTTTTATCCTTCTCTGAGGCGGTGCTACTTTCTGGTAGATTATAATATATTTCTTGTAACGTTAATCCTCCACAGTGTAGTAATGTAGCTTTTTGTTTTGGAGGATCGGTGATGTTTGATGCTAGGAGGAATATTTCCACTGCTCATTTCCATTTTTCCCAGCGAACGCCAACCGACGTTGGATCTCCTGTACAGTCAAAATTTTCCAAAACTGGAATTGCTGCCATCCTGTAGTTCCTCTAGAACAAATCAAATATCCTTGATAGGCTAGGTTCGCTTTTCTTTCTAAGTGCATAGCCCCAAATATGACCATAGTATGCTTGTCTGAACATGTTACATGATTCTAACCTTAATTTTATATCAGCATGGCTTTTAATCAAATTTGCAAAGACCCTATTTT
This sequence comes from Lasius platythorax, assembly GCA_963971435.1. Classification (NCBI taxonomy): domain Eukaryota; kingdom Metazoa; phylum Arthropoda; class Insecta; order Hymenoptera; family Formicidae; genus Lasius; species Lasius platythorax. The sequence goes on along the minus strand of OZ020544.1, from coordinate 1,317,896 downwards.
ATTTTTTGCATGGCCTTTGTTCAAATTTGCAAAAACCCTCTTTTTTTTCTTTTTTTTTCTTTTTGCATGGCATTTAATCAACTTTGCAAAGACCCTATTTTTTTTGCATGGCCTTTATTCAAATTGCAAAAGCCCTCTTTTATTTTATGCATGGTCTTTATTCAAATTTGCAAATGCCCTAATAAATAATCATAGGTTTGCCTATGCTTGATCCTTGCATATACTTAGTACATTTTAGGTTATGTTTGCCATTGCCACTTTTACCACGTGGTCTAGGTTTTTATTATGCATTCTTACCTGCCTCACTTGTTTCTTTATTTGTCTTTCACCTCGTCGCCAATTGTAGTATTCTTCTTTAGCCGGTTAGGGTGTATAATTAATTAATTATAAACACTCAGATTTCCTGTCACGATCCCGGTCGCTCTCCCGTATCGTCTATATATTTATTGTGCTGCCCTCTCTCTATACACTACAGTATCGATTTTTTAGGTTAAATGTGCAAGAGTGCAACTTTCCATGCATATTGATATGTATCGACCTTTTAAGTTAAATGCGCAAAAGTGCAGTGTTATTTTTTGTAATGCGGATAGTTGGATCAAGTAATTATTTTACATTTTTATCACAAATCGAATTTGTTTCTTAATATATTTACCATTGTATGTTTTAGCAGTGAAAAGATTAAGAGAAATGCAAGAAGATTGCACGAAGCCACCGGATAACCTAAAGATTGCCCCAAGAATTGTCCTAAAGATAAATATTTAATATTATTTTAAATAGTGATTATCATAAACATATAAAATATTTTTAAATAAAATGTGATTATGTATAGCGTAAACTACTTTTGAAATAAGATGTTCATTTATTTTATAAATGAGAGCTATGATTGTAAAAATATTCTATATGTTTATAATAAGATGTGTGTGTGTGTGTGTGTGTGTGTGTGTGTGTGTGTACTGTAACAATTTCTTCCGATTTAAACTTTTAACTTTTAACCCAAAAAGAACTACAGGGCCTCACCGGGTTAATAAAAATACAAGCATATAGCTAAAAGTTTAAATCTTAAGAAATTGTTACAGTACACACACACACACCTCTTATTATAAACATGTAGAATATATTTATATCATTCTCTCATTTATAACAAAAATATATTATAGATTCTCTTATTTATAAAATAAATAAAACATCTCATTTTAAATGTAGTTTACGCTATGTATAAAAGAAAATAACATCACATTTTATTTAAAAATATTTTATATGTTTATGATAAGGTACACACACAATTTTTTTAATTTAATGTTTTAACTAATGCACTTGTATTTTTATTAATCTGCAGACTATCTATAAGAAGGACTCCCAGGACCCACCAGGTTAATAAAAATACAAGTGCAAACATTAGATGCACATGTTTTGATTATGCACTTGTATTTTTTTTATTTACCTGGTGCGGACTATACCAAAAAGGACTCCCAGCACTCACCGGGTTAATAAAAATACAAGTGCAAACATTAGATGTACAAGTAAAAACATTAAATCAAAAGGAATTGTGTGTGTACCTTATCATAAACATAGAGAATATTTTTAAATAAAATGTGATTATGCGTAGTGTAAACTACTTTAAAAATGAGATGGTTTATTTATTTTATAAATGAGAGACAGGATTATAAAAATATTGTATATGTTTATAATAGGATATGCGTGTGTGTGTGTGTGTGTGTGTGTGTGTGTGTGTGTGTGTGTGAAAAGAAAAAATTACTCATTATGAAATAGAAAAACATGAACAAGATTATCTTCAAGCAACCAGCTTAGTAATCTCTTCTCAAAATGGACCGTTGGCAATATCCGCTGTATATTGCCCGCCAAGGCATGTAATTAGTAAAAACCTTTTCAACGAATTCTTCAGGACTTTGGGTCATAAATTCATAGCAGGAGAAGACTGGAACGCAAAGCACCCCATATGGGGTTCACGACTCACCTCCCCTAGGGGCAGACAACTAAACTTGGCTTACTCTGATTGATGCTAAATTCCAGAGTATATCATCTGGCCACCCAACCTATTGACCCACAGACCCTAATAAAATACCAGATCTGGATTTCTTCGTCACTAAAGGCACAGCACCTAATTATTTCCACATAGAGCCAGCAGTATAGATCTATCCTCAGATCACTCACCCATTATACTGACACTAAGCAGCGATATTATACTCAAATCATCTGAACCAAATAAACATAAATTGGAATAAATTTCGAGAAATCGTTGAAACAACAATTAAACTTAACTTACCACTCAAAACTCTGTCTGATGTGGAAACGGCAGTTGAACATTTAAATAAAACAATTCAGAATGCAGCATGGAACTCTATATCACTCAGGGTGACCTCCGTTTGGACACGTAACGATTGGACACCGCTCGATTGGACACGCACTATTGGACACGTTTTATTGGACACTGCTCGATTGGACACTGCTCGATTGGAAACCGCACGATTGGACACTGCACGATTGGACACGCACATTGCACGATTGGACACGGCACGATTGGACACTGCACGATTGGACACGCATATTGCACGATTGGAAACGTACATTGCACGATTGGACATGGCACGATTGGACACCGCACGATTGGACACCGCACGATTGGACACCGCACGATTGGTATATATATATATATATATTTGTAATGCAGATAATACAGTATTCGGGATTTTATATAATAATATTAAAATACTACTTTTCTGGTACATACATTGACTAAATAGCAATATAAACATTTAATTAATCTTCTAATATGCATGTTGACAATAAAGAATAAAGAATTATTGTTTTCAATAAACACAGAAATTTTATAAATGAACATTGATGATTCCCTCCCATAAAGTTCAACATTATTCTCTTTACTATTTGAATCGTGTGATATGAGACAAAATCATCAACGCTCATTTATTAAATTTCTGTGTTTATTGAAGAAGCAATAATTTTGTACTCTCAACATGTATGATAAGATTGATTAAATGTTTATGTTACTATTCAGTCCATGTATGTATCAGAAAATAGTATTCTAATATAAATATCCAAAATACTGCATACTGCATTATCTCTGCATCACAAATAATTTACTTAAAAAAAGTCTAATAATACATAATTCCTACCTGCAGTATCATTTTTATTACAAATATATATATATAATAAAGCAAACTATGGATTTTGGCTCTTCAAATCCTTTTTGTAAGTAATTAGATACATCACTGATTTTTAATCTGAAGATTATTTGCTATTTACTATATTTTAATAAGATATGTCTACTATATTCGTTTTGGTAAAACATTTCTACTGCAATTAATCTGAATGTACAATTCTGATGTAATACTTTTAATTGCAGTTAAATATCAAGAATATAATCATAATCCTCTACTAGAATCCTATAGAACGTTATGTGGGAGTATCAACATTTATTCGCATAATCTTTGGAGTTATTGGAGAATCAGTTCTTTACCCTAAAAGAAATTTGTAGAATAACATTTATGTTTTATTGTAGATAATATATATACGAATCAAAGTAAAATGTATGTTTTAACATGTAGCATTCGAAAAGAAATATTATGTATTTTATATACAATATATATACACAGGATGTTCCTGAAAAAAAAAACATATGGAGCACACTATCGGATGCAGA